>OX377621.1:34959662-35144127 GCA_947397865.1 Polietes domitor
GCACGAACATTTTTTCGTTCCTCACGTTCACGCACGATCACGTGAGTAAAATAAATTTTGCTCACGATCACGCGTGATTCACGCGTGAATCACGTGATTCACGCAATTCACGTGAGTCGCGCCCATCCTAATATCGACATCCCTGACATTCAAAGTAACGAAATCCATATTTTCATAAGTTTTCAGAAAAAGTTCGTATTATATTAATAAATTCTATATTTTTGGATGTAAAGGCCTATAATTTTAGGAGATTATGTTGCTGATTCATATGCAAATGTAAAAAATACATAAAAGTCTAAATTTAATTGTATGAGTCAAACTATTGCCCCTTTATGAAAGAAAATATTTTTGGATTTTCGTTACAAAATCTTTATTTCCAGTCAAATAAATCTAAATTTTGTCGATGATATGCTTATACGATGACAATTATGTATTTAGTTACTTGGAGAGATTGTTTTTGACTTTTATTCGGGTACTTCGAGTGTTTCATAATAGGGAATGAACTATTAAAAATTTATTATATATTTTTTTGATTTAGTCTGACAAGAGGATTAAATTAACAAACTGGATTTTTTGGGTTCTAAGAAAATCCACTCAAAATATGAAAAATTATCCAAAGAAATTCCATACAAAAAATTCAGATTTTTCGTAAGAAAAATAGACCAACAAATTGGATCTTAATTCCTAATGTTTAAGATTTGATATACCCAAAAAACCTACTGGGCGAATACAGGAAACTTTTACCCTGCATAACCGACTTTGAACGTATTCTAGAGGCAACGCTTACTCTATTTACAGCAGAAGTCGAGCGAGTTTAACATGAATAGTGATATTTTGTCATTGTTATTGTCAACGAAGTAGTTTCATTGATGTAATGGCAATGATTCATTGATTGTTTCATTGCTTCATCAAAGAGGATTAATAGAAGAAGTATCCTTATGTCTTATTTGGACTCTCTAGATCTAGTTTACAGCAATTCTTTGGATTCACAACCAAAAAACTAATGATCCACCAAATTAATGAGAATTACAACATAACCTTTGTATACCACCCAAAAACACGCACACACTAAAAAATCGAGACACAACAATGAAAATAGTTCATTCCGGTAATAAAATGATACATTCGGGAGCTTCATTATTGTATTTGGAAAGTAAAAACTAAACAAAACGAAATAATAATGGCTAACCAAATGTTATAATAATAAATATAATCCTCTACATTATACTCCAGTCGAACATTATCAAGGTATTATCCATTTTTTCTTAGATTTATAGAAAAAAATTCTTCATGAAAACTATTTCGTTGCATTAATACAACATTATAAATCATTAAACACATTGTTAACAAATTATTTCATTACGATAAAGAAACATTTAATTGCATCCAAGAAACATTACTGAGCATCAATGTAAACACATTAATGAAACTGTATAATTGATGTTAAATTTCCTTCCATTTGAGTACTCTCACATAAAAGTCGATTCAGAACCCCACTTTTCATAGTAAGAACTACCAATTTTTGAACGATTTTTATATGGAAAATTACCTGAATATCATTTGGAGATTTTTTAGGCTTAGTTTCCTATTTTCTTTGTGAGATTTTTACATTCTTTTGTTTGGTCGTTTTTCATATCTTTCGGTTCTGAACATCAAATTTAGACTTCATGTGTTTTATGTGTTTGGATTTATTTAAAAAAAAAATATGAAACATTAACCAATTTTTTAGACCTATTTATCATATGAAAATTAATGAAAGTTTTGGGCTATGTTTCATATTAAAAAATATGAAAATTATTTTGGGCAATTTTTCATATGAAAAAACTGAGAACTATTTTATAAGCGATTTTCAATTTTTAAATTGAATGATTTGTATTAATTTTTAGGCTTTATTTGATTTTTCATTTCATTGACATGGACGATTTTTATTTTGGACGATTTTCCAATCCACAAATACCGATTCATATTCGTGTTTTTGGATCAATTGTAACAAGATTTGGGTAATTTTTTCTCTCCAGACTTGCCCCAAACTGCAATTTATGTTAAATTTTTCTTATGGCAATTTCGGTATTTTTGGACGAGTTTTCATACGAAAAATTAGCCAAAGTTTATGAGCTGTTTTTCTTATGAAAACGTAGCCATTTTTAATTTGGATAATTTTAAATTTTTTTCGGGCTTAATTCCTTCACGCATCCCAATTTTATTTCAGCATTCTTTTGTCTTTTTACTTTGGATACAAAAAGTATTTCGGGGTATGTCCATAGTCAAATATACAAAAACACTTTTTTGTTTCACTTTATGATTTTTGCAGTATGTCCTAAGTCGACTACGCAAATAAAGTATTTTCTGGTGATTTAATGAAAGAAGTTCCCACGGAAACTCGTTTTAAACCAAAACTGGTGACTTTTTAACATCTTTCATTTGTATTGCATATTTTTTGGCAGAGCCGAATGTCGATTCTTTAAAACTTAAAAGTACTCGCCATAAACCTAATTAGAAGTTAAAGGCGTTATGCATTTTTTGTTTAAACCATTTTAATATCCCTATCCCAATGTGCAATGGAGCCATGGAACTACAGATATTGCAACTTTATAACACTTCCACCACAACGTGACGTGTTGTCAATGACTTTGGCTACACAAGGTCATCTCCATATCCATCTCCAAACACTCTTACTATACCAACAAATTAGAGGCAACCAAAACGTTTGTGGCAAGTACGCTTTACGAGAAGTTCATGCAGCGCTTCGAATTGTTTTTTCTCTGTTCCGTTCCGTTCCGTTCGGTTCATTAGGTGATATATGGCCCAGATTAAAGCCAAACGAAAAAAAATCATACCAAAAATGCAGTTAGATTTGTAACGAAATGTTTGTTTTTCTTTGCAGAGAAAGCTTTGTTTAAATACATAAATATTTATTTACGTGATCATAAGGAAAATCGGAAAATTTTCCTTTTGCTGGTTGCCTTCATTATTGGCATTGGATTGTTAACTTTGTAAATTGACACAAATAGAAAATGTGCGAGTTGAAAAGAGTTAAATATGATCGCACCTCCAGTGATATTTCTCACAAATGTCACGGGCGAAACTCGTTGATATCTGTGTGCTAACTAATGTTTGACAGGTAAACTGTTAAGTTTAGTTTTTTTATTTTTGGGGAAAACGCTTAACTGTGTGAATAGCATCATGTTTATGTTTTCGTGCTTTAATGATTGGGTGCTGCTGCATATGATGAGAAACGCAGCCGGAGGCCATGGCGTGTGTTGCGAATGAAGGGTTTTTGAAGTGTGTTGAAACGAGAGTTGACGTTTTCGATACGGTCTTAATTGACCGATGATATTTGAATTATGTTATTAAATAACATTGGATGTTATGTAATAATATATTAATTAAATTTTAGGAAGTAAAGTTGATGTTGTGATTAGATTAACATTAAGAGTTAAGCAGACATAAGTTGCATTTTTTATAAAACGGTGCGACAAATTAAAAAAAACGGATTATTTTCATCTGAAACTATTGGCAAAATGCAGTCTATTGGCGTTTTTAGCATCTCATTTCCTCATCATCCTGTTGCCCCTTAAAAGAACTACAAAAATCCAATGGATGCAATTTTTCAGAAAATTATTTTACGTATGCCCATTTTTTAATACCGGTTTATATACCAAATAAAAGAGGAGAATATCTCTCAAAAGTACTTTAAATTTCATGTTTCTGTCTCGATTAGTTTAGCATTAACAACCATTGCAAGTTTTCCCCTTATTTTGTTTATTTATTCTTTTTTTATTTTTTTAAAGGTAAATATGAAATGGATATCAATGCTAAACTAATACAGATAGAACCATGTCATTTTTTTTTTCAAAAAAAAAAAAATATTTAAATACTTATTCGCACTCTATGATAACGGTATATGTGTCAAATAAAAGAGGAGAGTATGTTTTAAAAATACTTTTAATTTCATGCTTCTGTCTGCCTTAGTTTAGCAGTAACAACAATTGCAAATTTCCTTTAGTTTATTTAGTTTATTCATATTTTATTTCTTTGAAAGGGAAAACTTGAAGTGGTTGTCAATGCTAAACTAATACAGATGGAAGCATGTCATTAAAGGTATTTTTAACAGATATTCTCCTCCTTTATTTGATATCATTACCGATATCATAGGGTGCAAATAAGTATTTAATATCCTGTTACCCAATCACCAAAGGATACATTTTTTCAAAAAAAAATATTTAAATACTTATTTACACTCTATGATAACGGTATATGTGTCAAATAAAAGAGGACATTATGTTTTAAAAATACTTTTAATTACATGCTTCTGTCTGTCTTAGTTTAGCAGTAACAACAATTGCAAATTTTATTTAGTTTATTCCAGAGCTGTTAAATTTCGATTACGATTAGTAATCAATTACATTACTTTTTAAAAAGAATCGTAATGATTATATAATCCACTATTCAACAATTTCTGATTACTAATTGATTACGATTACAAATAATCAAAAAATAATCAGGATTACTTGCGATTACCGTTACCTTTCGGTTTTAGCTGGCAAAAGAACGAGAACATCAAAACTGACATATATTGAAAAGTCAAAAGTTTTGACAAACAGACTACTATGACTCTCATACCGATTTCGCGAGAATCAAAAGTAATCAAAAGTAATCTAAAATAGTCAAAAGTAATCAAAAGTAATCTTTTAAAGTAGTCGAACTCATTTTTGATTACTTTTGATTATTTTTCAGTATTTTCCTTTAAAGTATTTTTGAAAGATTTTCTCCTCTTTAATATGACAATTATACCGATATCATAGGGTGCGAATAAGTATTTAATATCCTGTTACCCCTTCACAAGACTAGGCAAAATAGAATTAGTTAGTGTTCTTAGTTTCCTCATCCACGGAACGAAAAAATTCCAAAGGATACAATTTTTCAAAAAAATATTTTAAATACTTGTTCGCAACCTATGACATCGGTAAAGATATCAAATTAGAGAGGAGAATGTCTGTTAAAAATACTTTAAATTTCATGATTCTGTCTGCATTAGTTAAGCATTAACAACCATTTCAAGTTTCCCCTTAATTTATTTAGTTTATTCACATTTTATTTTTTAAGTGGAAAATTTGAAATGATTGTCAATGTTAATCTAATAGTACAGATAGAAATATTGAATTTAAAATATTTTTAGCAGATATTCTTCTCTTTCATTTGATATCTTTACCGATATCATAGGGTGCGAAAAGTTATTTAATATTTTGTTGCCCCTGCCAAAATCCAAAGGATACAATTTTTCAAAAAAATATTTTAAATACTTATTCGCACTTTATGATATCGGTAGATGTGTCAAATAAAAGAGGAGAATATGTGTTAAAAATACTTTAAATACTATACATCTGTATACATAAGATTAGCAGTAACAACCATTACAAGTTTCCTCTTATTTTATTTAGTTTATTTTTATTTTATTTTTTTTTTAAAGAAAAAAAATGGTTATCAATGGTAAACTAAAACAGATAGAAACAGGTCATTTAAACTATATTTATAAATATCATATATAACTATATTTACCGATATCACAGGGTGAGAAAAAGTATTCAAAATAATTTTTTGAAAATATTTATGCTTTGGAATTTTGTCGTTCTGTGAAGTGGCTAAAGAACGTGGAAACTAAAAATACTAATTAATTCCATTTTGCCTATAATTTCAGCCGTATGCCGTACTGTTCAAGTAAAGGGTGATTTTTTAAAAGCTATAGGAAAGTTTTTCGAAAAAAAAAACACATAAAATTCAAAAAAAAATGCATGAAATCTTAATTTGAATCGATAGTACGGTCCATATAATTTAATTTTTGAAGATTATTTCATGCAAATGACTTGACTGCGCCTCAAATGGTCCATCCGCTTAGTCCAATTTTGGCATTTCCACATTTTTGAGTAACAGAGGCCCAATTGCTGCGAACGGCGACGAATCGATAATTGATGGTCATCATTAACACTGGCCGATACAGCTGCGATATTTTCTTCAGTTCGTACTCTACGCAAGCGTGTTGGTGGTTTAATGTCCAACAATATAAATTTGGTGCGAAATTTAGTCACAATAGCCCGAATAGCCGCTTCAGTGGGTCGATTAAACTGACCATAAAATGGAAGCGCGCGATGAACTTTCTTAACAGAGCTCGCATTTTGATAATAAAATACAATACTTTGCAAGCGTTGTTCGTTTGTAAGACGATTCATGGTTAAATTATAGACCAAACTGAAGATGTTTGGCAGTGAAACAAAACACGAAACGTGCGTCAGCTGTTGAAACCAGTGTTGCCAAAAAGATAATAGCTAAAAAATCACCCTTTATATACACTGTCAGACGGTATAATCGAACATTTTATTCGCACACCAAAATCCAAATTTATGTACTTCCCTATTTTTAAGAAGTTCTTTTGAACAACTTCCAAAAAAGTTCATGATAACTTATTATTCCGTATCATTTTAGGAACATCATTTCCCCAAGTGAATGGACACACATTTTTGTATGTGGTCACTGAGATAAGGTGTCCGTTTTGCACCCAAAAGATGTTGGGTTCGAGTCAAAATAATGGACATCCCTCCTATGTTAACTCCATGTTGAATTCATTGGTGAAGATCCAATTTTTCACAACTTCCGAGTCACAATATGAGGATCATTTTCACTTCTTGTGGGGTTTGCTGGGCTGTCTCCAAGTAGCTAATATATTTACCAGTCGTCTTCAGGGTTTAGTGGGTGCTCATTTCCTAGTTGAACAAATCCAACAGATATAAATATTTCACAACATGCTGATGGCATGACAACAAGTTTATTGGGGGCAATAGAATATATAAATTAGACAATAGACAACATCAACATCAGCAGCAGCAACAGAAACAACACAACATCAACCAACCAAATAAACAGAGACTTTCTCCAAATATTTATTTAGTTATGCAGCGCAGTGGCAGTAAACGCATGCACTTTTGCTATAGCTGCAGTTCGGTTGGTGGTGCTGCTTGTGAATCTTTAACAGAATCTCTGAAATCTTGTAAAATGTGAATTTAATCAACAAAGCGCAACCAACAGAAAACATGTTAGCGTTTTTCTTCACTTCTTAAATGGGCAAACGAAAAAGAAAATGCCATGTAAAACTCTGCGAAAGATTAAAAATAATTTTAATTTTATTAATTTAATGAGAATTTCATTAAAAAAAAACATTGTTATAATTTCTAATATTCCTTTCTCTCTCTCTACCTTTCCTTACAGAAGTTTCGCCATATTTAGATTTAGTTTTATGCCCTCTGCGAGAGCAGCCATGGTCATGTGCCCGCCAGCAGTCTGGACGCATTTTGGATGTCTGGGACAATGAATTGCATTCACAGTGGCAAAAGTTGAAAGGTGAGTGTAAAAAAATAAAAAAACGATATAATCATGAATTGCACAATTATTTATTTAGTTGTCATCGTAGTCGTCTGTTTTAACGCGAAATGTTTTGAAATTATGCAATTAAAGTAAATTAAATGTGGGAAAAACTACCGGCAGATAAAGTAAAAAAGAAATATTTTTACACTCCATTATGAGTGTTTGTATTTATGTCCATTGCGCACACTCGTCGACGCATTTAAAATAAAACGTCAACAAAAAAGTTATTGTTGGCCTATTGTTTCGTGTGGCTTGTGGTGATGACAGTAACAGTGACAGCTCTTGTGTTAGCGGCTAAAAAGCCGCACTTAAACTGATGTTTGAATGATTCATGAGTCTTAACGGACTGCACTGCAAGAAAATTATATTGGGTGTGTGCCGCAGTAATGGCCTTTGAATTTGTGTTAAGTGCAGAAAATGAATGTAACTGCAATTAAAAAGGCGAATGTGTTTAGAAAGCAAAAATTAAAAAAATTGAGAAAATGTCATTTGAAATGACGAAAAATAAAATTCAGATCTATATTCAAAAGCACCAGCAGATATCTTCAGGAAATGGCCAAACAGTTGGATATTCACCTCATTTGGATGTCAGGGCATATGGTCGCTCCTGTAAAGCTGACAAGCTTGTCATATTACAAACGAGAAGACGAGGCAGCATAATGTTAGAATAATTGTATCTTTAGTCTAATAATAATATTGGGTATTATTTTCAATGATCCACAAGACTTTACTGACGCATACTCACACCGTACGACAATTTATAAAAAATCGTTACGCTTAAACCGGCAAAAAGGATTTTATTGACGTTTTTGTTTTCATTTCCTCATCCTTCACAGGACCACAAAATTCGAATACAATTTTATTTTTCAAAAATATATTTAAATATTAATCCGAACCCTACGAGACCAGTATAAATGTCAAATTAAAGAGGAGAATATGTGAATACTTCAAATGTTATGTGTTGATATGTACTAGTTTAGCATTAACAACCATTCCGGTTCAAGTGTAACATGGACTGTCGGACAGTGTCATCGTTCATGAGCATTTTGCTTGAATTTCCTTCTTCAATGTCATGGGCTTTCTAGCGTACACCTTAGACTTCATAGACCATAAAAAAGTACAACGGTCTTAAATAGCATGATATGGCAAAAAGCTTCTTAAGAAATTAACCCAAATTAGATTCGAACGAAAATTAAATTTATTTTTTAAGCTTTTTGATATATTTTGATGTATTTGTTCATAATGCGCAGAAAAAAAGTATTTTTTTCGTATTACAATTTTTCGGCTTTTTTCAGATTTTGGAAATTGACAAAAAACGAAAATTTATTTGATTGCAAATTGTTGTTTCTTAGCTTTTTGCCAAAAATGTGTTTGTGCCAAATAAAGTTTGTTTGTTATAAATGTTTTTAAAAATACCTTTGGGCCAACATCTCTTTTTTTCCTCTAAAAGTCTTTGAAGAGTCAAATACATAAAAATAATAAAAATAAAATGAAATGTTTCCCGCTGCCTGCACGAAATTGCACCCTTGGAAGATGGGAGACATTTAGTGCAAAAAGTCGTTCAACAACACGATTTACTAATTTTTGCTCATTAACTTTTAAAAAATAAGTACACAGCTAAACAATGAGCAAATTTCCTTTAACGTCAAGCTAAATTTTATGCCAATCGGAGTTGAAACGCAGGTTAAAAAAAAATTCCAAAATGAGGCCGGTCAGCCAGTTACTGTGAATGGTCTTCGCTATCGTGAGATGATAACGAACTTGTTATGGCCCGAATTGGAAGATATGGATGTGGACGATATGTGGTTTCAACAGGACGGTGCCACTTGTCACACTGCTAACGAAACAATGGCTCTTTTGCGTCAATTGACCGCCAAGATCATGTGATTTGACACCGTTTGACTTCTTTCATTGGGGTTATTTGAAAGAAAAGGTGTACGTCGATAAGCCAGCAACAATTCAAGAGCTAAAAGATGAGATAATTCGGTACATTAGCGGCATAGAACCTTAATTATGCCTCAGCGTCATCGAAAATTTGGACCATTGGATGGAGGTGTGCCGCCGAGGTCGCGGCGGCCATTTGTCCTATATTTTGTTCCACACATAATTGAACCATACCAGTATTATTATATTATTCATTGAAAAACTAGAATTTCGACGAAATCGACTAAGTTATAGGTTTTAAAAGGTATGCAGAACCGGGTTTTTACTCATAAGTCAAGATTTTGGGGTGTCTGAGAAATTTCGCAAACAAATTCTTTATATTAGGATAGGTGAAGTTGTTGTGACAGTCATCCGACTAACTTAGACCACTAAAGGCCCAATGTTGATTCCATGGCTTTTACGCCCCTCATCAGAACCAACCTGAGCGATTCCCGAAGCACTTTATATTGCCGACGTATACACTGACCATGTTAAGGATTCCAAACATCCAGGCCATCCCTAAATAAGGTGAGGCTGACAACCCTGCGAACTACCACCCGATTGCGAGTGACTCTGCTCTCTCCAAGTTATGGAGAGTATAGTACCACCACCACCTTCTGAGGTATATGAGACCACTGATTTACTTAACGATCGACAGTATGGCTTCCTAGTAATCGATGTACATAGGACCTGATGACCTTGCTGTCAGAACAATGGAGTTGATCCATCCACCAGTTCGATGAGAGTAAGGTCGTTGCTCAAGATATATCCAATGCCTTCTATATAGTCTGGCGCTGCGCATTTATATCAAAGCTCATCCCGTTTGGTGGTGGTAGTAAGTTCTCCCGATTCATATCGAGCTCCTCAGAGATCGAACTATACATATTGTTGTAGCTGGGTTCTCGTCCGACGAGCATAGATTGACCGCAGAAGTAACACAGTGCTCTGTTCTATCACCCAACCTTTTTCCTATTTTCATCGACGACCTAGTGGATTGGTCCTCGAATCCAATCTACTCAATCGCAGATGACAGTAACCTCTGCCAATCATACTCATTCGATCATAGATCAAGTCTCCAAGAAATTGAAAAAGGCGATTAATGTATGAGTAGATTTTAATGCACAAGTAGACCCAGTGAACATTCTTGTCTCACAAGAGATTCACTGACGACACAATTCGTCGATTTCAATGAACGGTTTGGATATTGAGCAATCGTATAAAATATATATCAATAAACATGGTGATTTACATTCAAGTGTCTATGTTCTGATCCCCTCAATATGTACATCTCCTACATTTGCGCTAAGATCGAATACAATTTCCATATATGCCTGGGTGCTCCAAGATCTTCCTAGTGTGGATTCCTGGATTGTGTCGAGAGGAGGGCTATTGTGTTGATTGGTGACGGGATATCCAATTTTATTATCTACCTTGATCACCGTCGTAATATGGGATATGTGTCGCTGTTCTATCGATACGTTCACGGCATTTGTTCTTCGGACATTTGATCATATACCGGCCATCAGAACGTTCGGTAGAGATTTGAGACTTTCGAGGAACTCTCATGCATTTGTCGTCGATTAAACAGCCGACCGCATTACACATTACTATTCGTATGTGGACTTTCGACTTTCGGCAGATATTTTCCCACCAATTACGATATACGAAAATTCAATTCTTGTAAGAGCCGGAGAACATGTTCGATGCACTCGAACTCCTGTCCTTAGAGATCCATCATAAGTCGTTTGCCTCTGAATATGTTTATGGTTGATATTAATTTTTTTTCAGCTCTTCATATGTACGTGGCTAGGTCTGCAAACCTGATGTTTGCCGGCACTAGTACCATCAGTCAGAGCTGTAGGTTGCCAGCTAATTTTGTTTAAAAAAGTATCTGAATCACTTAAACTGGAAAATGTCCAATGTTATACCACCGGTTTTATGCCCCTTATCGAACCCAACCTGTTCAACTCCCAAAACACTTTATTGTGCCGAATTACCGAAAGAAAGCAGAATCCAGTGTCAACAAGCGACTTCTGGTCATAGCCAGATGAAGACAGAGAAGATGTTCAATAATCTCGAACTCCTCTTCATCGTCACAGCTCCTATAAAAGTAGTTTTCCTCTGGATATGTATGCCGATCTGGATAAAATTAAAGTCTTCCGATCTCCATTTATCATACTTTGGCCAGACCAGTCCACCTGATATTTGTCCGCACCAGTGCCTTCAATCTAAGCTGTAATCCAAACAAATAGGACGCAAACACTCTGCAATTTTTCTATTAGCTATAACATCGGCTTGGCAAACATTTCAGTTATGGGAGAGCCTACGAACTAGGTTAACTTCCAGTTCCTTGTAGTGTAGCTCATAGGCTTGGGTACCCTATCATTAAGTTTACAGCCGTCTATATAAAATTTGAGAGTTCCTCCCACCTAGCCATTGCTAGCTGAGTTTTTGTCGAGCAGAGTCACCAACATAATTCAATTCTCATTATTTGATAGAGATGTCCATTGGCGAGAAATCCTCATATCGACTCCTCTGAATAATAGTAAGTCTGAAAAGAGAGTTTTGCTAGAAGTTCGATGTTCGTAAGAGAAAGAGAAAAAGGAATCCAATGGCTCCATCTAGAAATTAATATAAAAAATAATTCGGTTTGTACATCGCTCAAATTGCGAAGACTGGCAAAAACATGAGAGCATTTTTTGAAACATGTACTTTAAAGGGTGAAGCGGGACATTAAGGGATAAACATTGTACCATTATACAGGGTTTTCCAACAAGAGGTGTTATTTTGAATCACCCGGTATTTTGGTATCTGTCACTTTTGAAGCTTTTATTCATTGGCATTTGACAAGTAGAAACTACGCCATTACTAAAAATGGAACGATACATGCTTCAACAACGCTATGAAATTATTAAAATTCATGAATGAAAATGATCCGGAATTCCATCGAAAAATCATCTTGACTGATGAGGCCCATTTCCACCTCGGTGGCTACGTCAACAAGCAAAATTGTCACATCTGGGGCTCGGAAAACCCAAGAGTTATTGTTGAGAAGCCTCTCCATCCTCATTGTTTGGTGCGGTGGGGTCATTGGACCTTACTTTTTCGAAAATGAGGTTGGATAAACGGTGAGTGGATTGCGGTGAATGGATTGCGCTATCGAGAGATGATTAATGATTTTTTATGGTCCGAGTTGGATGGTATTGATCTGGACAACGTTTCAACAAGACGGTGCTACGTGCCACACAGCATTGCTCTTTTACGGGAAACGTTTCCGGACCGTGTTATCTCTCCAAGAGGTGATCACAATTGGCCACCGAGATCTTGTGATTTAACACCTTGCGACTTCTTCCTTAGGGGCCACGTGAAAGATAAGGTCTACGCCATCAGCCCAGCGTCGATTCAAGACCTCAAAGATAGAATTCGTGAGGCTATCGAGGACATAGGGCAGCCACTTTGCGATTTGGTTATGGAAAATTTCATGAAAAGGATATGGTCCTGTAAGCGTGTTCGTGGTGGCCATTTGGCTGATGTTGTTTTTCATTATTAACGGCATACCTTCCTCTTTATTATGAAATAAATATCCGATAATTTATCTCAAAAAATGGAATTTTTCTACCAAATACCAAAATAACACCTCTTGTTGGAAA
The DNA here is from genome assembly GCA_947397865.1 of Polietes domitor. NCBI lineage: Eukaryota > Metazoa > Arthropoda > Insecta > Diptera > Muscidae > Polietes > Polietes domitor. The sequence goes on from OX377621.1 coordinate 34,972,652, forward strand.
ACCTTGTACTTTCCACTAACTACGTAGACCCGAAACATTAACTGTTTTTCTTCGAAAATTTTTCCTTTAACGTGGGAGAGGGGCAAAAAGGCATACAAATAGTACCGGCTAAAGGGTTGCAGCCAGAATCTCGACCTAAAACATTAAAGTTTTTTTTTCGAAATTTGTACTTTTAATGATGAAGCTGGACAAACATAATTGTGAAATTGGTTTGAATATAACATTGGCTATATAGTGTGTAATGGAACCTTGGACCTTTGTATTTCCGTACAAATAAGATTCAATCATGAGATATCTGATTTTTAAATCTCTTTATTTTCACATACACGGATTCAGAATTATATCTAATCTTGTTTTCTGTATCCAATTTCAGTGGAAGCTGACATTCAACTAAACTCGACCATAGAGAAGCGTGGCTACAGTGCTTCGCAAATAGTGACCAAAGAAAAGCCGTCGACAATTTTAAAGAAAATTGAAATTGGTACGAATTACATGAAGGAATACTTGGCGGAAACCATGGATGGGTATGAATGGCTTTTATTTAATTATTATTATTTTTTGCTTTACCAACATCTCTATATTAATTTCAAAACAACTCAAATTTTTAGATTCCTAGGAAGAGAATATGATTACGGACAAAACTTCAAAAATCACAATGGACTACAAAATGAAGAAACGAACAGCCATGATATGCAAGCTGATGAACCCGATAACATCGAAACTGATGATGCGGAAGATGATACAGAGGCGGAAGACGATGACGACGACGACGATGAAACTGAAAGTGATGACGATTCTGCTGATGTACAAAATACCGCTGTGGCCAATGATGCAACTTTCAACGGTAACGACGAATTCATTGACATCGAAGCTCAGGGCGCAGCGACAATAGGCCAGTTGAAAAAACCCGGCGGTGGTAATAGGCGCAAGAAGAAAAAGGGCGATCAACATGACATTGCCACACAAGCGGCTAATCTGCTGATCGTACAACCGTTGGAGCATCAATTTACACAACAGCATCACGACGAAGTAGCCGGCCATAAAGTGAAGCCCACACGAACAAAGGTTAAGCCGCAGAAGCAGAAGAGACGTAAACGCAAGAAGAAGGGTCAAGCACTGGACGATGACTCGGCCACCATAGTGGTCGAGCAAGAACCATCATCGGATCATTTGTCGCTGGGACTGCTGGAGGCTCTGGCCGATGTGGACGTACTGGATGATGGCGGAAAACGCAAAAAGCACCCAATGAAATATGGTAGAAGTAATGGAGGTGTGTGTTTGAATAACTTTTGTGCACCATTTCCATACACCCAAACGCTTGTAGCTTTGCTTTGCTTTACTTTACTTTATTTTTTCAGCAGAGAAGTTCATTTCTAGAGAGAAGGTTCATTAGAATGATCTAGTCAAATGGCGTGGGATTTAGAGGAACAAATTCTAAACTTGAGAGAAGGTAGCAATTAATTTAAACATTGTGTGAGAGAAAATCAATTTGAGAGAGCTCCTCCCGTTTAGATAGTTCAAAACTGGCTGACTCTCGCTGTATCACGCCGATTTGTATATAGATTGTTAGTGCTAGTAGCATGCAAGCTTTAAACTGTCAATTTATTATTGGACTATACCAGGTATCGGCAAAAACATCCACATGAGAGGATCACATAGGTACTGCTTGACGCTTCTTCTAGTTGTTTTAACAAATGAGAATTATTGTTTCCTTACACTTTTGTTATTTGCTTTCAACATTTTGTCCTTCATTGAAAGACATCTTCAGAAAAAAAAACAAAATTAAATAGTGTGTAATAAAGGGTGATTTTTTAAGAGCTTGATAACTTTTTTTAAAAAAAAAACGCATAAAATTTGCAAAATCTCATCGGTTCTTTATTTGAAACGTTAGATTGGTCCATGACATTTACTTTTTGAAGATAATTTCATTTAAATGTTGACCGCGGCTGCGTCTTAGGTGGTCCATCCGCTTAGTCCAATTTTGGCATTTCCACGTTTTTGAGTAACAGAGACCCAATTGGTGCGAACGGCGACGAATCGAAAATTGGTGGTCATCATTAACACTGGCCGATACAGCTGCGATATTTTCTTCAGTTCGCACTCTACGTAAGCGTGTTGGTGGTTTAATGTCCAACAATGTAAATTTGGTGCGAAATTTAGTCACAATAGCCCGAATAGCCGCTTCAGTGGGTCGATTAAACTGACCATAAAATGGAAGCGCGCAATGAACTTTCTTAACAGAGCACGCATTTTGATAATAAAATTCAATAATTTGCAAGCGTTGTTCGTTTGTAAGACGATTCATGATGAAATGTCAAAGCATACTGAGCATCTTTCTCTTTGACACCATGTCTGAAATCCCACGTGATCTGTCAAATACTAATGCATGAAAATCCTAACCTCAAAAAAATCACTCTTTACATGTGTTGTTCCAACTAACCCTCGACTTGCCCTTGAGATTGAAATTTCAATAATACATCAATGAATACAAATAAGAGACATAGTATTCAAATAAATTCTTAACTCATAAAAACTATATACATATTTAAATTTTGAATATCATTTTCTTCTAAACGCTCTTGGTAACTACTCCCATTGGAGAGTAAGGTAAATTATCAGTCATTTGTATACAACTGTGTCGAGTTGCGGAGGACTTTCAACTTACCTAAATTATTTTGCCTTTCGTATTTAGAGGAATATATCTTTCCAAATTTGAATTATATTCTTTTTAAATTCCAAAAATATTTCTGTTAGACAAGTAGATTTAAAAGGAAGTATTTTTCAAATTTGATATATTTTTTTAATTTCATATTAGTAAAAAACGACCCAAAAACTATGGCTTTGGAAATTCATCATCTCCGATTTTGATAAAATTTGGCACCATGTACTACATTAAAGTTAAACTCCATATAACCCCCAAGAACGAGTAGAATGTTTGTGCCAAATTTCATCATTGGATTTGATTTTTCTTTTCGAAATCTATAGAATATCTTTGGAATCGTAAATATCTCAATATCTCTGTCAGGACCAAAAAAAAAGTACAGTGAAAACTTAACATGAAACTTTTGAAAATATAGAAGCTTTAGTCGTGGCATGTCATTTGATTAGAGCTTGCTAATGAACTTCTTTCTATAACACAGTGTAACATGTTAATCCGGATGCGTTAGACTATCAATACAGTAGCGATCAGATCATGCTTAGACTAAGCATCGACAAAAACCCACACATGAGAGAGTATCTCTGACACCGATATTTACTCACACTCTAGTTAAATAGTTTGGTTGGTGCGTATGTCGATGTCACGGATGCCTTAGAAACTCCTAGTATTCTCAGGAGAAATAAATTAAAATAATTTAATACTTTATTACTTGGTGCGATTTTTTAAACGCAAATTCGGCAAGTGAGTTGTGATTCTCGTTCGTTTGTGAAAATCATCTCCTTATAGAGGCCGGGTTTGATGTTGAAAAGTCGCTGCGAAGCCACCTGAATGAAACCTTTAGACAGGGTGGAAATCATGATAGTGGTAGTCTGCAGCCAAGTAATAAATGTCACCATGCCATTTGTAAATAAATTTGCATTCTATTAAATATAGATGCAAAATGGTCTTGAGCCAGGACAATATCCCAGTTCAAATCAAATATTGATTACAGACCAAAAAAAAAATACAAACGAAAAAAACTAAAATAATTTAATTTAAGAACATAACTTAGAGATACACAGACCTTTTCTTATTTCATTTGTCCGAAATTTCTTTGCTTTCTCCACTTAGTTTCACTTCCTCTCAATTTCTAATATGGTATATTGCGATGTATGTAACAAAATGGAGTTCAAAATATATATTCGAAATACATATCATAAATTCAGAAAATTAGTCATTTTTGACTGGAAGGTATTAAGTCATATTAGAATAAGTTAAGATAATCCACTCGTTCGGGATTTTGTGAAGAAATCTTCTACAATTTACATACAAATTTTTCCCGATTTCTTGAAAAATCCTGAAAAGGTGGATTTTGTTACCGAACACTGCTTTAGACATTTTGATTTGGAATCCCCTTTTCTAATTCCATAATAAGTATTTCGACATATGTAATATTTATCCATGCATTCGTTGGGCCTCTTGCGCTCCAGTTCAAATTTTAATCTAAATTTTGGATAACATTTCTGAAGGATTTTACAGCTCGGGAATGTGTCCCAAAAGCCACTACAATCTTGTTGGATATTCGGCCAGCTAGTTCCAAAATGTTCAAATCGTCTCTCCGCAGAATTATTACAATAGTTCAAAGAATTTTACTTTCAAATTATTATTTCTTAAAGAGATAACGTGTCACAGTGCAATTTCAAACAAAGACCGAATAACCTGAATCTTGAACGTAATTTGATGCATACCATAACATATTTTCTTATCAGCCTTTTTTCTTATTTCCATATAATTTATTAAAAAAAGTTCAGAATACACAATTTGCTGTTTGCTCTCAATTGGTTTATTATTTCGGTTTAATGTTGACCTGATTATCCAGATATTGTTGGACTGTGTTGTCATTATATTCTTTCTCTCTAGTCTATTGTTTGTACATATATTTATTTGTCTATATGTTTATATTTAGCTAATTTCATTTGAAGCCACCCTAACTTTATTTCCGGTCTGACACTGGGTGGTACTGTATAAACAATGGTGGTTGTGGTATTAACTATAAGTGTTAGTGAAGTCATAAACCAATGGTGTTGTACTCACGCTGTTATCGATGTCGATAATACCGATTCATGTGTAGCATTGACAACACTCTTGACTTCATTATATTATTTTATTTTAAGTAACACTGGGTTAAACAAAAATTAATTTTTTTAAGAAAATTTACCTTAACTCGATTTCAAATGTCACAAGGCGTTGGTAGTCGCAAAAAGGCAAAAAATAAGAGTTTTTTGAGCATTGTTTATGGATATTTTTTATTACAATTTTAATTTTCGTCGAAGAAACCTTTATTTAGTATTTGTACTATTATTTTGGGAGTATAAGGCTCATCACTCTCAAAATTGGGAAAAAAGATTTTAGAAATCGTTTTTTGATGACACGAAAAAACCATAAAAAATAGAACAAGAATAGGAAATTTATTTTATTTTAGTGCAGCATTCTAACGAAGAAATAATGTCTATCTAAAATCTTTGCATACATATAGAAGGCATAACAGAAATTAAAAAAATATTTTTTATATATTTTGTTCTATAAAAATCTTTATGCTGGGACTGTGATCTACTGATCTATGTTGGCAAATATACAGAGATAATGTAGATACATGGCTTAGTGTTTTAGAAAAACTGGATTGTTATTTTTCTAGACAAATCCTGTAACGGCGGAAGCATATTTTTTGAACTCTCAACTTCTTCTCATACATATTTATTCCAAAACTGTCTAAAAAGTAGTTTAGCTATATATTTATTTTTTTGCTGCCGGTTTTTTAGCTGATAGAGAAAATTTTCCAGATCTTGCTGAAAACCGCTAAAATGGTAACCTAATAACTTCATTAAGCCATAAACACCCAAGCATCATATAACAATCCAATTCATAGTAAAAAAGTTGGTATAATTCACAAGGCAGATCACAAAATATTTTTTTTTTTAAATATTTATGAATATTTAAATATTAATTACAAGGATCTACAGCGCACAAGCTTGCTTTAGCAATCTTAGTTGCTAAGTGCAACCAATCAACACGCCCCCAAACAACCTTGCACTCCCAGAAATGCATATAGTCGAAAAAGAAAATAAAACAATTTTATATCTTCTAGGATATAATATACACCGCCAACACAACAATATTTATCGCAATGCAAATTCTGGAATCGCACTACTAGTTCAAAATAACATTCAGATTTTACAGCAAAATGAATCCAGTGAGATGGTCTCTCAGAACATCAGTATCATGGGATTACAAAGCTTCTACATTACAAACGATAACAATTTGGTTGTTGGAGATCGGAATTCCCGAAATACAACAAGGGCTTCTAATTCCATACCAGCAACGGGTACAATCTGGCAGGGGATTGCAGTTAATTCCGGATTGGTTGTGAAATGTAATTGATTCGGTTCGTTCACCAACATTATTCAATAGACAGCACACGCTTGCAGCAGTGGCGGGCGAAAAAGTCTCACATGAAAAACATTAAATACTCTCGTGAAGTCGGGACCATTTCCCAATTGTCGTAGGTAACAGCATTCAGGTCAACGTAAAAAGTTTCTATCCTACATTTATAGAGATTAATGTAGATTAGAAAATGTTTGCTAGTAAAGTATATCGAGTTATATATGATTATATAAAAGCTGTTTCGATTAATCGAATTGTCAGATAGCAAAAACCCACCAGTTACAATTATACAGTTTGTTTAAAAACAGTAATTGCGAGAATGAACTGCTTCGAAAGACGCATAACTTTAAAAATGTTGTAAATTATAGGAAATCTTGAGGCGTTGTTAAACTAACATCTAAAATAGCTAATCTTGTCACACATAGTAATTTTCTAAATTCTCTAAACCCAAAAATTTATATAATTTCTAAATAAGAAAAGAATTAAAATAAATTCGTCGATTTAGAAACCACATTAGGATTGGACGCAATATTAAGTTTCATAATTTTATAAAAAATGCACTTCTTGCAGTATTTGAATCATCTTATGTTTGCCAATAAAGACGATTTTCTATAAATTAATTTAGAAGACTCAGGCCGGACCGATTGATCAATCTGTATAATATGACTTGTTTAATGACATGGTATCTTAACAAAGAAAGCAAGGTTTTAGTTGTTCATGTCGTCGTCGCTTTTTAAGCAAACCCTTCATTGGAATGGTACACGATTTCTGTGATTCCCTCTTATAAGAAGGGTCATATCTTCAATATTTATTCATCGATTTTCTTAAAAAAGAAATATTTTTTAGATACGATTCGTTGAGAGATTGACACAATATCTATTGTCTTTCTGAACTCGTAAACATATCGTAAGCAATCTTTTATTGGATAATATTTTTTAAATGTTACTTTTAAACTGTTTACTAAAATTCCAATTTTCGTCGAAGATGCCTTTACTTTCATTTGACAATCTAAATCTGATCACCATCAATTATACCACGTTAACATAGGATTGCCCCTATAAAAAATATTAAAAAACTCCTCTTTTTTGCTATAATGACGACTTTGAAATTGTTCCTAATTTTTGATGCCATAAAAATAGTAATTATAAGCTACCCAGTCCATCCATGTTGCACCGCTTTTCGACAGAAAAAAATTATCCTATTTCAGTCATTGGATTGTTGACCTTAAGGCACAGCACAAATGGTTATCGAGACTAAGTCCAAAATAATTAACACAAAATATTTTTTTTATTTAATTTGTTTTCATACAAATATTTATATAAGGGCTGTTTTTCTTTTACTAAAAAATTAATTTTTCGTTCAAAATAAAAAAATATTTCTTCACATTGTCGTCAACTACAATTTAAATATATGAATCAAAAGAAATTTTCAAAAAAATATTTTGTGTCGACTTTATTGGACTTAGCCTCGATATCCATCATTTTCACTTACATTGGATAAAATTATCCAGGCTAAGTCAAACATTTTTAACACAAAATTATTTTTTCAAAATTTGTTTTCACACACACATTGACATTGCTTTTGGAGACAATTTTAAAAAAGAATTTTTTATTTTGAATGAAAGTTAACATTTTATTTAGATTTTTGTTATCGCAGCTTAGTTATCCAGTCTTAAAGAAAAACAGCCATATTGTAGTTGGCGACAATGTGAAAAAATATGTTTTTTTTTATTTTGAGCAAAAAACAACCTACTTTCTTGTTAAGCTAGTAAATTCCACACAAAAATTAAGCTAGTAAGCCCAATCGCCTAATATTTAAATACAAATTAAAAAAAAAACAGGATTTTTATAAATAAAGAAGCTACATTTATACATAGATCTTTTGCAAATAGACATTAATTTCTATGCTAGAATACTTTTATATATTTCTCTTTTTATGGGTTCTTTCCTACGACCAGATAGTCTGAAAATCCAAAAATGTTAAGATAAAATGTTTTAATACAAGCAAATGGTTTAATACTATATTGTAGTAATGGACATGTAAAAAAATATTTTTCGTCTATCTAAGTACCGCGAACGCTTAGCTATTATCACACAATCCGGAAGACCTTCACAAATTTCTTATTTATTGAACATGAAATTCTTCAATGTGCTATCACAATGCGATATATAAATCCTGCGATATTATATATAAACTTGAAAATAGACGTTATATATAGGGGAACTGTGTACTCAGTTTTCCATTTGGTAATCTTTGTTCCTTTTTACAGGACTTTACATTTCCAAACTATATATATGTTTTAATAATTTATTTTCGTACTGTTCTTAGCAATACAAAGGTGATATGGATATCAAACGACCCATTTAAAAATTTTCCCTTAAAAAATAAAATAAATTAACTTTAAGTTTTCTTTTTGTCAAAATTTGAAATAGTTGTTAATGCTATACTGATACAGATATATGCATCAAATTTGAAGTACTTTTAACAGATACTTTTTTCTTTCATTTGATAAATATATAACCTTGTACTGACTCGGATAAGTATGAAAATAAATTATTAAAACTTCTTCATCCTTCGGAATGTAAGTCTTGTAAATAGGAGAAACGATTACCAAATGGAAATCAGAATACACAGCTTTTTTTACATACGATTTCTGGTTTCATGTGTATATGGCCTTGGTGTTACACAATATTTTATAAATTTATTTCTAAAATATTTTTAAATAAATAAAAAAATATTTATAATCAAGTCCAAAATGTAGTCTTTACAGTCAATTTTGTTACAATATTTTTGAATTTTTTTTTTCATTTACTGAATATAATTATAAAAACAATCATAAGCGACAAAGTTATTTCCTATTTGATTTTTTTTAAATTATTTTTTAATTTAAAATATTTTTATCTGAAATATAATTAGCATTATATGTTTGCTTATTCTATATTATTATATATATATATATTATTAAAAATATTGAATTTATTTATTTATAATGTTTTTGCTTGTAGCTTCCTTGCTATCTAACGCACCAAAATTGCACCCAATACTAACAAACACCTGCCTCCCATTTTTTGCTTTTATACGGCATAGTTTTTAAGCTCCCCCAATTGCGGCTGAACAGATTTTCTAATAATTTAATTTGCCCTTGATTTCCAGTGACTCGTGGCAAAAAGAAGAAGAAGAAGAAGGCTCTACAGAAATTGATATTGTTGGGCTCATTCCTGAAAGCGAAAATTGAGCTATTGTTGAAGATCCTCGGCGCTCATTTGCAAATCAAATTCTTTGCCATCGCCCTCATCGGTCTGCTGATAAATATCGCTCGCTTCTGGATCGATGTGAAACGTGGTGGCGTACCACAAAAGGTATGAATGTTTTGAATCCATGACTGGATTGTGTGTGTTCTGTTCTCTTGTTCTCTGTTTTATGGAAAGTTTTTTGTTCTGTTGGTTACACACACACTCACACAAATATCCTCAAAGTCACACTCTAACACTGTAATGGTCGAATTTAAAATTAAAAGTGAATCCAACTAACGAATAATGATTCGTAGTCGCTGGCAAAAGCCTCTGCTGACATGTATCTGGCTCGCCAGCATATTCCGTACACTTTGCAAAATAATCGCTCCGTAATTTTATTAACACAACATTTTTGTAGAAAACTTTAACCCTCTAACACTTCAATTTAACCTAACAATGCTTATAACGATTAGTAATTGTTGTCTTTTATGACTTTTGTTAAATGAGACAAACAGACCAATTTATTGAAGACTTAGAGAGTTAAAATGTTCTACAAAAGTATTCCTCATAATGTTTTACATAAATATCTAGAATATACCAAAAATGTTATGATAATACAGATTTCTATGTCATACGAATGGGAAAAATTGAACTCCGCCCTTTACAGTTTCAGGTGTAAACTATCAAAACTATAATCCATAGCCCAATGAATTCGTTGGTTTATATGTAAACTTTTTTATATTAATTTATTTAATTTTCTCAAAAAACTAATATGCTGACTACGGATATAATACGACAAAATATTCATCTAAATTCTCTATATTACCGGAATATATAATAAGAACAAATTTTGGATTTTTGTAGTCTAAATATTATTTTCAATTTTGAGTTAGAATCAGAGCATTGCCAGTGGATTCACTTTTTGTTCTATGTAAGACCATTAAGTGTTGTTTGCACCCTTGTTGTTCGTTCTCTTGTAGATTTGGTTGTTTTATTTATGATTATTATTTATTTATGTTCGTTTCTATATTTTCGTATCAAGAGTTTTTGGATTTGGGTATAACAGTTAGATAAAATTGTTATCTTATCTTCTAGACTTTGTATGCCACAAAAGAAAGATGTGTTATGGCGAAAATTGGAAAAGAGAATTTTAGTTTGCAGCAAATAGGGGAATAAGTGTCAAAAGCAAATTGAATATAATTTTTTAAAGAAAACTAGTAATTTTTCAGAATTCAATTCCAAATTTCTTAAGTTTTAATTAGCCTCATCAAGAACAAGAAGTACATCTTGTAATATATTACCTGTAATTGGGTACGACAAAAATCTAGGTTTCTATCTCAACAATATAATCACGTGAAACTAGACAGTATGCACGGGAAAGAATTTTTGATTCTTCTAGCGTTCGCAAACAAATAAAATTTATTTGGTATAGACGATATTATACACTCATTCAAATTAAAGCATTTATACTTTTCAAACTAATCCTCAGATCAATAAAATTAAAAACTTCATAATTTTTATACAGATGGTCATTCATTCTATCCCTTAAAACCTACCTAGTTTTTGACCCAGTATGGATTTTTGGGATTTGAAGATAAATCTAAGGTTATATCATCTTAAACGAAGCTCGAATTTCACAAAGACGGGGAGGGGATAAACCAAAACTATAGTTTTTATATAAGGGTGATTCCACGTAAAGTGACCCCTTTTTCGACAATATTTCAAAATCAATTTATGATTTAAAAAACACCGATAAACATTCATAATGTTTAAACTTCTCATAATACATATTTTTGATTTTATTTCAAAAAAATAATGACAGCAGTAGGTCTGATCATTTCCTTTTCCAGATATAGACTGGTGTAGTAACAGGATTTTCGTCAAAATGTCACGCCCGTTACAATTTAAATATCCTATATTTCTTATATTCATAAAGAGATGTCGGTAACGTATAGTTTAGAAGAAAGCGTATGAACTACTCTTTTGATTATCAAAAATTAATAAAGACACATAATGGAAGAACATTACCAAATTCAAGAAAATAACTAAAACTTCAAGATTTTCTTCAAAGCTAAAGTCTAGTTAGTTTGTTGTATATCTCCCATATTTAAAGCGCTAAGACATATTTACATTTTCAATAATATTAATGTAATATTTACATTTTCAATAATTAACCTGCTGTTTTCAATTGACAGTGTAGTAAAAATCTCAGGCAGTGAATATGGGAGATATTTAAACGTATTTAAGCAAAAGTGGCACACCCGATCCAATGGAATCACCCATAATTATTAGTATTTTTGGTGGAATTACCCTAATGCATCTTTAATACAAATAATAAAGTCCGTTTTAAATATATTAATAATCCTTGTATGAAACAATTAAATGTCAGTCAATAATACAATTCTCAATATTTTACGAATTTGAAGTCCTATAAAAATACCTAAAATTCATCAAACCAGATGAAAGAAAAAATTCGAAAATTTGGAACACAATTTTCCCCCTTTGGGAATTCGAATATTTTTTGAAACATCCAAATTTGAAAATAAATTATTTTTTATTTGTTTTGATAATTTTATTGGTCATCGATTTCGGAAAATTTTGAGAGACCAAAACTTGTATATATGAAAAAATTTTGTTTTGAAGGAAAACTTCAAAACCTAGTCAATTTCTAACAGATTTTTGAAAACAATGTGGAGTTTTACACTCATTACTAAACATATATATAAATGGTAATGTTATCTTACTTAAATAAAGCGTAAGAACATTGTCAATGTGGAAAAATGGCGAGAAAAATTAAACAAAATAATGTTTACTTGACAAATACAGACAAATTTCTTAGGTCTTCTTAACTAATCTATCTATCTATACTGTTCGAAAGGCTTTTTCTTTTTAAATCCGCTGAGAAACTGAAATTAACTTATAACGTAGATAAAACTGGGATCTTACCTTTAGGTCAGGATTTTGGGGGTTTCTGGGAAATTTCACAAACTAATTCTTGTTTTACTCGACAAGTCCTACAAGAAAATGGCATCTCTTCCAAAGACTGGCTCGCATCTCCATAGGAAATGACCAAGCAGTTCGATATTTGACATCTCAGGGCACTGTAAAGCTTACGAGTTTGTCAGATTAAAAACGACACTCGGATGGGTCACGAAAATAAATTGCTGTGGCCACCACCCACAAATGAAGATTGGATTGTTTAATGATGATCTGCATATATATTTCGTCACTGTGTCAAGCCGTCTCTGAGTTAAACGCTCCTGAAAACACCCATGTATTTGCGGTATATTTTTTGTGCGACATTTTTGTCCAAAATATTTTTCTGAATTAACAAACATTTGGAAACAGCACTTTATATATATTTTTATACACTCCACGAGAGTATTATGTCTTTGTGCAAACAACACCCAAAAAGAAGGGAGATAGACCCATTGATAATTATACCAACCGACTTACACTCACTTTCTGAACCTATTTACCAATGTCCGTCTGTCCATCTATTCTTGTAATCAAGATACAGGTCGCAATTGTAGACAAATCAAAATGAAACTATATATTTCAACTAGAAAGACCTGTGGTAAAAATGTGTTAGATCGGTTCAGATTTATATATAGCTGTCATTCAAATTTCGCTCCCGATTTGACTTTTTCTGCTCTAGAAACCACATATTGTATCTGATTGTCTTCAGGTTTGGCAAAACATCTTATATTTGAACTAGGAACACTTGTGGTGAAAATAGGTCAGAGCGGTTCAGATTTATATATAGCTCCCATTAAAATTTCGCTCCCGATTTGACTTTTTCTACTCTAGAAACCACATATTTTAACAGATCCTCTTCAAATTAGGCGAACTATATTTGCACTGTAAACAAATCGGTTCAGATTTATTTCACTTTTTCCACTTTATAAACCACATATTTTAACATATCTTCTTCAAATCTTTCAAAATATTTTATATTTCAACTAGAAACACCCATGGTGAAAATGGGTCAGATCGGTTCAGATTTACATATAGCTCCCATACAAATTTCGCTCCGCGATAGACGTTTTCCGCCCCAGAAACCACGAATTTTCACCGAATTTTTTCGAAGTGAACACGTTATATTTGAACTGGAATAACTTATTGTGAAAGTTAGTCACTTTATTCCATGTTTGAATAAAGCCCCGATACAAATATTCTTTTCGATTTGACAAATTGGACCAGGACATATTAGCCTATGATTAGGAAAAATTCTTCCCGTTTACACTTTTTTTACCAAATTGAATTGTATTCGGATAGAAAGTGGAGTGTATCATATAGTCGGCCCCGCCCGACTTTAGCCTTTCCTTACTTTTTATACACTCCACGAGAGTATTATGGCTTTGTGCATTTGTTTGTAACACCCAAAAGGAAGCGGGATAGACCCATTGTTAAGTATACCGATCGACTTAGAATCACTTTCTGAGTCGATTTAGCAATGTCCTTCTGTCCGTCTGTCTGTCCGTCTGTCTGTCCGTCTGTCTGTCCGTCTGTCTGTCTGTCCATCTATTGTTGTAATCAAACTACAGGTCGCAATTATAGTCCGATCTTAACAAAAATTGGCACAAGTAAGTTTTGTGGATCAAGGACGAACGCTATTTAATTTGAGACAAATCGGTTCAGATTTAGATATAGCCCCCATACAAATGTTGCTCCCGATTTGACATTTTCCGCTCTAGAAACGACATATTGCACCCGATATTCTTTAAAATTGACACAACATCTTATAATCCGACTATAAACACCTATGCAAAAATTGGGTAAGATCGGTTCAGATTTAGATATAGCCCCCATACAAATGTTGCTCCCGATTTGACATTTTCCGCTCTAGAAACGACATATTGCACCCGATATTCTTAAAAATTGACACAACATCTTATAATCCAACTAGAAACACCTATGCAAAAATTGGGTAAGATCGGTTCAGATTTAGATATAGCTCCCATACAAATGTCGCTCCCGATTTGACATTTTCCGCTCTAGAAACCACATATTGTACCCGATTTTCTTTAAAATTGACACAACATCTTATAATCCAACTATAAACACCTATGCAAAAATTGGGTAAGATCGGTTCAGATTTAGATATAGCCCCCATACAAATGTCGTTCCCGATTTGACATTTTCCTCTGTAGAAACCACATATTGTACTCGATTTTCTTTAAATTTTGCACAACATCTTATAATCTTACTAGAAACACCTATGCAGAAATTGGGTAAGATCGGTTCAGATTTAGATATAGCCCCCATACAAATGTCGCTCCCGATTTGACCTCAGCCGCTTTAAAAGCTACATATTGTGCTCGATTTTCTTTAAATTTCGCACAACATCTTATAATCTAACTAAACAAAACTATGATGAAAGTGGGTAAGATCGGTTCAGATTTAAATATAGCCCAAATTCAAATGTTGCTCCCATAAGTTTAACCGATTTTGGCCAAACTATATATTTTATATTTCACCTATTTCGTTCCAGGTTTCAATATATCCTCATACAAATGTCCTTTCCGATATAAAATTTTTTGTCAAACACATACATTTACAGGATACAAAAAACCTTGTCTTTTTCACTTTTTCACCGAATTGAATTGTATTCCGATTGAAAGTGGAGTGTATCACAGAGTCGGCCCCGCCCGACTTTAGCCTTTCCTTACTGGTTTATTATTGCCTTAGAATTTCTCATTGGATGTAAAGGGTGATTTTTTAAGAGCTTGATAACTTTTTTAAAAAAAAAACGCATAAAATGCAAAATCTCATCGGTTCTTTATTTGAAACGTTAGATTGGTCCATGACATTTACTTTTTGAAGATAATTTCATTTAAATGTTGACCGCGGCTGCGTCTTAGGTGGTCCATTCGGAAAGTCCAATTTTGGGCAACTTTTTCGAGCATTTCGGCCGGAATAGCCCGAATTTCTTCGGAAATGTTGTCTTCCAAAGCTGGAATAGTTGCTGGCTTATTTCTGTAGACTTTAGACTTGACGTAGCCCCACAAAAAATAGTCTAAAGGCGTCAAATCGCATGATCTTGGTGGCCAACTTACCGGTCCATTTCTTGAGATGAATTGTTCTCCGAAGTTTTCCCTCAAAATGGCCATAGAATCGCGAGCTGTGTGGCATGTAGCGCCATCTTGTTGAAACCACATGTCAACCAAGTTCAGTTCTTCCATTTTGGGCAAAAAAAAGTTGGATATCATCTCACGGTAGCGCTCACCATTCACAGTTACGTTACGATTCGCATCATCTTTGAAGAAGTACGGTCCAATGATGCCACCAGCCCATAAACCGCACCAAACTGTGACTTTTTCTGGATGCATTGGTAGCTCTTGCAATGCTTCTGGCTGATATTCACTCCAAAATCGACAATTCTGCCTATTTACGTACCCATTGAGCCAAAAATGAGCTTCGTCGCTGAACACAATTTCTTTCTTTCTGAACATTCTTAACAGAGCACGCATTTTGATAATAAAATTCAATGATTTGCAAGCGTTGCTCGTTAGTAAGTCTATTCATGATGAAATGTCAAAGCATACTGAGCATCTTTCTCTTTGACACCATGTCTGAAATCCCACGTGATCTGTCAAATACTAATGCATGAAAATCCTAACCTCAAAAAAATCACTCTTTATTATTGGCTGTTTAGATTGATTTTTGTGGTTTTTGACAGTTAAAAACTCATATTTCGTGCAAGCATTTTGTATTATGGAAAATAAATAAAGAGATTCAATACCTTTCGAATGATACCAAAATGATGAATATAGGACGGAAAATGATGTCACTGATCCAATTTAAATATCAAATATTTTGCAGGTGATTCATCAATTTTTGGGTGTGACTAGAAAATAGTTTGTAATTTGTATGGGCTGCGACCCATCCTAATGTACACAAGCATCGAGACAAAAGACTTGTGTATAAGTTGTGAGGACGAGTATGAGATTCAGAGTGAGGAATACCTTGTTATCTAGCTATAGCTAGATTACGTTTGTTGACACTGCGTTCAGCTTTTTTGAAGGCTTGTGGGCAATATCTGATAGGAGGAGAATTGAATAAAAAATATGTTTTCGCCTTTATTGATATATGTGCTGTTAGATTGACGAATGTATAGAAAATGCAGAAAAAATTAAGTAAAATTTTTAAATAATGAGTGGTTTTAAATATAAAATATACTTTTAATTTGTATTAACCTTCATTAAATCTTTGTACAGGATTTTTATGCAATTTTATATTTACTGAAGTGAGATAGACCTCACCATTTCGAAGATTATTCTGAATTGCTTTAAATATGACCTCGGTGCATCTGCCTATAAGTCAGTTTGCTCATATATTCTTATAGTAGTAAAGGCGTTAAGTAGTAGAGTTATTTGGCACATTGCTTTTTAGGCCAGGGGCGAACGCTATTGACTATGATGTCAATTGATGTACCACCATTTTCACCACATAAGGATAACCTAAAATTAGAGCCAACTGGCAATTATATATGTCAGTTTGAGTGGAGTTTGATATTTATTTATAGCTGTTCGTTGGCTATTATCAGATATTAAAAAAAATATTTGTGTAGAAATAATGGACTGGGTTTAGCTTGTTCCAATTAAAAATAATATGGACTCTACTGGTTAGTATTGAAAAATATCCTTAAATGTTGTATCATTAATTTTCCGCTCTCCCTAGTTTAAGTTACACTCCAATACATCTACATCTATATTTACATACACTTAACACTTAAATACTTTAACACCTACCAAAAAACTATACACCCTCTATAATTCCTCACAATACTAGGGAAGGACATTTCTATGGTCCCTTCTCCCTACAACCCCAAAACAATACATCCTTGAGCGTTTGTTTTGTTTGTTTGTTATGCATATATATATATACACCTGGTATCTATGGTATTTCCTTGGGTGATTTCATTTCAAAGAATAAATCTTTCTAACGACAGGTCGTCTATGTTGAACATGCTCATCATCAGCATCATTATGAAGATCATGGCGAGGACTGGAATGAATCGGGCGGCGGTGGCTACTGGAAGAGATCGCTGCAAACCGATTCACCTGGAGATGATTATGACTCGGCCACGGATAGCTATCAGCCCAGACCTTTGGCACAACAGCAGCAGCAGCAACAACATCAGCCCTATGATGCCCAATACATGGCGTATCGCAATCAATGGCAACACAAGTGATGGCAAACGCCTGCAGAGAGGGAGCGATAAGTCTTGTGTGTATTAAGTGGAGCCAATTAAATTTTGTTTTAAAAATTCAAAGTTTGGACTTTAAATGTAAATGTAAAATTTTATATATTTATATATGTTTTTTTTTTGTATAAGAAAAGAAAATTGTAATTTGCAACGAAATTTATAAGAAAAGAAAAACAACGAACCTAATGCCAATATCCTAAATTAAGAAAGAGTGTTTGATCCTTGCCTCAAAGGACGAGCAAATTAAATGCGGAAACTCTGTGGAGTTTCCTTAAACAATTTAGTAAATTATTTATTTATTTATTCTATTTGATATGTATTATAATTTATTGTTAATTTATATGTATTTATTTGAAAAACAAAAACGAAAATAAATGAAATGAAAACAATTTCAATTTCAAACAGTTGTCGTCTTCGTCATTATGTTCGTCTCGATATCGCGTTGAATATATTGACCCAGTTTTAATGGAATACACTTTCTTTTTAACCGTTCCCGAGCGGCAGTCCACACGCAGTCCCCCACAGCAACAGCAACAACAACAGACAGAAAATCAAATAAAAATCGACTAAAATTAAAAAAATAATTGCTGTACTGTAATGACTTGAACGCTGTGTTTTATTTGCTCAAAATTCTAGTCTAGAATTTTAAGTAACCGCACACGCATCTCGCAGCGATGAAACAAGCCAAGCCAAGTTAAATCGAACCACCTGTGTTGTGCGGTGCTGTGTGCTCCTCGCTCGCGTGCATGTTACTCTAATGACCCATTTATCCATTGGGCTTTTATTCATACTCAAACTCTTGCCCAAAATACCAAATTAGCTCTTTAAAATCGCATACAAAATTAATTTCTTTGGCCAGAGTCGTAGTGGCCAGACCAGATTCTTCAGACGATCCACACCTCTAACATACATTTTTGGGCGTTTCATTTGTTTTTGGCATTTTTGCGGAAACTCATGATTCAAACGTCAAAAGCCACACACAACTCCACGCACCAGCTAAACGGCCAAAACGGCAAACTGACTGACTGGCTGGAGCTGTATACACTCGATGAATTCTTGTGGATGAAGGAAGAAATGCACAGTGGTTACAAAGCACGAAAAAGAGGTGGAAATTATGCACTTTCTAAATTGGTAAGAAAGTTGTAAAGAAGTAATAAAGTACACATGCCATCTTACAAGCATCTCATTGAATTGTATATGTAAGTATGTGTATATGCAGGTATAAAGGGTGATTTTTTAAGAGCTTGATAACTTTTTTAAAAAAAAAAACGCATAAAATTTGCAAAATCTCATCGGTTCTTTATTTGAAACGTTAGATTGGTCCATGACATTTACTTTTTGAAGATAATTTCATTTAAATGTTGACCGCGGCTGCGTCTTAGGTGGTCCATCCGCTTAGTCCAATTTTGGCATTTCCACGTTTTTGAGTAACAGAGACCCAATTGGTGCGAACGGGGACGAATCGAAAATTGGTGGTCATCATTAACACTGGCCGATACAGCTGCGATATTTTCTTCAGTTCGCACTCTACGTAAGCGTGTTGGTGGTTTAATGTCCAACAATGTAAATTTGGTGCGAAATTTAGTCACAATAGCCCGAATAGCCGCTTCAGTGGGTCGATTAAACTGACCATAAAATGGAAGCGCGCAATGAACTTTCTTAACAGAGCACGCATTTTGATAATAAAATTCAATAATTTGCAAGCGTTGTTCGTTTGTAAGACGATTCATGATGAAATGTCAAAGCATACTGAGCATCTTTCTCTTTGACACCATGTCTGAAATCCCACGTGATCTGTCAAATACTAATGCATGAAAATCCTAACCTCAAAAAAATCACTCTTTAGTTACCCAGCAATACTTCTGCCGTACCAATGCTCATTTCTTTTAGTTTTGATTTGAACTGGGATATTGTCCTGGCTGAAGACCATTTTGCTTCTATATTCAATAGAACCCAAATTTATTTACAAATGGCATGGTGACATTTATTACTTGGCTGCAGACTACCACGATCATGATTTCGACCATGTCAAAAGTCTTTTCAAGTGACTTCGCAGCGACTTTTCAACATCAAACCCGGCCTCTTTAAGGAAATGATTTTCACAAACAAAGCACAACTCACTTATCGAATTTGCGTTTTTTAATTAGTATTCTTTCTTTTTTTCAGCATTTTGTGAAGGAGACTTGGGGAATTAATTAATATTTTATTTTTCAACCCAACAGTCACAATTTGATAAAGAACGATGAAACCCATTTCCTATTAAGTGGGCATGTCAACAAGCAAAACTGCAAGATTTGGGCTACGGAAAATCCAAGAGTAATTCATAAGCGACAATAACATCCAATTAAGTGTACTGTTTGGTGCGGTGTATCCTCCCAAAGGATAATTGGCTCACATTTTTTGAAATTTTACGAAAAGTTATGGAAAATATGCTAAAAAGAGCACGTATGTGCGAAGCAGAAAATGGACATCTTTTACAGGATATCATTTTTCAAAGCTAATTGCAAAAAAATTTCCCTATAATAATAAATAAAAAAGTTATAAACCATTTAAACCATATAGCTCATTCTGCGCCACCCTGTAGAAGCTAAAAACCAACAACTGAATACTGTTACAGGGTTTTCATAGTCCAACGGAACAAACGACCACACAATTTATAAAGCTCGGTAGCACATTCCAAACAAAACAAGTAAGTAAGCTTATGTCGGCTAAACCGACTTATAAAGGGTGGTTAAATTGTAAGGGCCGATGTTGAATGTGAACCACACCTAAACGTCAATTTTTTTCTGCATTTCATTTGACATTTCCCAATTTCGGACTAACTGAATTTGAGCCATGGAACGATACACAATCGAGCAACGCGTTAAAGATATTCAGACTTATTATGATCTTATCGTGCACTTCGAAGAAAATCATCTTCAGTGATGAGGCACATTTTCACCTCAGTGGATTCGTCAATAAGCAGAATTGCCGCATTTGAGCGAATTATAATCCAAGAGTGATTGTCGAAAAACCAATGTAGCCCCAAAGAGTGACTGTTTGGTGCGGTTTATGGGCTGGCGGCATCATCGAGCCGTATTTTTTCCAAATTGAGGCCGGTCAGGCAGTTACTGTGAATGGTCTTCGCTATCGTGAGATGATACCGAACTTGTTATGGTCCGAATTGGAAGATATGGATGTGAGCGATATGTGGTTTCAAAGGACGGTGCTACTTTCCACACAGCTAACGAAACAATGGCTCTTTTGCGCGACAAATTCAATGGCCCTGTTATCTCACGTGGTGGCTATGTCAATTGGCCGCCAAGATCATGTGATTTGACACCGTTGGACTTCTTTCTTTGGGGTTATTTGAAAGAAAAGGTTTACCTCGATAAGCCAGCAATAATTCAAGAGCTAATGCATGAGATTAACGGCATAGAACCTCAATTATGTCGCGGCGGCCATTTGGCCGATATTTTGTTCCATATATAATTGAACCATACAAATATTATCATAATAAAAAGAAATGACGATAATTTCCTAAATAATTTGTGTTTTATTCAAAATCAACATCGGGCCTTAAAATTTAACCACCCTTTATATACATCCCTCACTCTCAGATAACATATATACGCAAGTTATAATGAATTAAATTTAACGTAGGGCAGGATAATTTGTGTGCAAGGTGCTAGGAGGTTCGTGTCACATGATCCCAGCTTCCACATTTATAAAAAAAAATTGTAAAAACATGATCAAATATCAAGTCATAGTGGATTCCATGCCCATTAGTGACAATTAGTGTGGGAGATACAAGAAGGGGCGTGGCTAAAGCGTAAATATTTTTTAGGTTTAAAGTGATTTTAAAAACATTTTTATGTATCAAATTGCAAATGATTTTGATTACCCGTGTGGATGTTATATCTGTTTTATTGTAACCAAAGTTTATGTTGTGTGGGAGGTACCAGAAGGACCATTGCAATTTCGCCCATATTCCACAAGAATGTAACCTCTATAAAAGCCTTGCCAAATATCAAATTTCGCAGTATTCCGATCATCAGTATAGAAATTATAACATCTTTAATTTTAAGTAGTTTTGGGTGATTTGTGTGGGAGATACTGGAGGGGGCGTGGCAAAACCCGCCTTATTTTGCACACTTAAAGTGATTATAAAAAAAATTATAAAATACCAAAATATAGCCTTTTCCGAATATCCATGTGGAACTTATATGGGTTTTAATTTAACATTAGAACATGGACTATTTGTGTGGGAGGTACCAGAAGGGGCGTGGAAATTTAGCCCATCTTCGAACATAAACTAAGTTTGGGAAAATATTACCATGTGCAAAGTTTGACAGACAGACATGGGTCAAACACCTTAAAAAGTTGTGAAACTGATTTGGCCCAAACGTACTTGGGATCTTAAGTCAATCCTTCAATGTGTTACACTTTTTTCTGTCCCAAATGATATACTCTGTAGATTGAGGGTATAAAAACACAAAAAATGTAAAAAAATAAATAAATTGACTCTAAAAGACCCAACCACCACTACATATTAGTTCGTATTAACCAAATACTTTAGTAAGATTCTACCTAACAAAATGTTTTGCTTTAACCATTCAACACTCTCTCCAACCGATGTAATTCGATTAATTTGTTTCAACTTTCTTCAAATATTTCCTCGAATAATTAAAAATCTACATCGGGTATAAATTGAAATTCGAAGAAATTGGTTCGGTAACATGGATGAAACCATGTTCTAAGCTCTTATGCGAATTAAATCATAAATTTGTGCGAAATCCACAATACTTACAAAGGGTGATTTTTTAGCTATTATCTTTTTGGCAACACTGGTTTAAACAGCTGACGCACGTTTCGTGTTTTGTTTCACTGCCAAACATCTTCAGTTTGGTCTATAATTTAACCATGAATCGTCTTACAAACGAACAACGCTTGCAAATTATTGAATTTTATTATCAAAAAGCGTGCTCTGTTAAGAAAGTTCATCGCGCGCTTCCATTTTATGGTCAGTTTAATCGACCCACTGAAGCGGCTATTCGGGCTATTGTGACTAAATTTCGCACCAATTTTACATTGTTGGACATTAAACCACCAACACGCTTACGTAGAGTGCGAACTGAAGAAAATATCGCAGCTGTATCGGCCAGAGTTAATGATGACCATCAATTATCGATTCGTCGCCGTTCGTAGCAATTGGGCCAAAATTGATTTCAAATAAAGATTTCATGAATTTTTCTGAATTTTATGTGTTTTTTTTGAAAAACTTTTCTATAGCTTTTAAAAAATCACCCTTTAGAAAATATATGCTAGGATAATTACTACATTGGATTTTGAAGCTATAATCCGAAATTTGATTTGTAATTTCCATTGACTAAATAAGATATCTACAAACATTTAAAGAAAATCACCATTCATAAAAAATGTGATTTCGAATTAAAAGTAAATAATCTTCATAAATAAAATCAGATACGCCAAGATCGAATAATTTAATGTTCAGAATAATTGGATACGCAATTGATCATAACAGATGAAGCGATAGGAATATCGTCTAATGACCAATGATTTTGAAACCCAAATGTATCAACTTTGAGTACGAAGCTATCAAGAAAAATTGAGCAATATCGACGAAGTTGTTTTTTTGAAAATCTCAATTATTTTCGAATGCTTTGCCCGAAAAGGTCTTGCTAAGTTGTAGACCTTGGTAACTGTGTTCCTGTTCCCGCAATCTGCGCAGCCGCTTCGGCTTTCTTTCAGTTCGAGACCACTGTCAGCTGGTTGTAAGCCTTTTCAGCTTATGCCTATCAGTGCCCACCCCTCGTCCAATTTAGTATTCTGGGAATGTGTATGTTCTCGTATTATTCGCGTGTTTTTGCAATTATTTTGGTTGTTCATCGTCGTCGCACAGTTTTTGTGGTTGTCGAAAATTGTATTGAGCCATAAAACTGATGTGTTTAACATGTGGCCATAATAAGTGTTGACTTGTCATGTCTGCTGTTTGTTTTTGGCCACGGCGTTATTCTCCCCCCCCCCCCACAAAATCCGATTGATAAAATTTATTAATAAATTATACGAAACTTTTGTTTCGATTTTCGGACCGGGGTGTGTTCACGGTACAGATAGCCAGATAGCACGAGTATGTGGATGGATCATTGATAAAATCGCCAACTTTATGAATGAATCAATGGATGATCGGGTGGACGAGTGAAGAAAACAGAAATAAATGTTATTTTAATAGATTTTTGAACATTAGGTTTAATGTATATTTAATGGCTACCGTTTTTGGCCACCTATGCGGAATGCCATATGAGGTAGAAATTTAATCTAATACGGATATTTGCATGTGAATAATACCAAATTCGGAGAGAAAGACAAAAGGGCCACCGATCAGCACGGAATTCAAATTCCTTACATTCTTTTTATTGTTCGATATTTAAGTAGAAACGTCCATAAAGAATTACCAAAATAAAAGTAACTTTCTGTAATTGGGTAGGAGCATCAGTTAATCGAACTTTGTAGCCTGCCTAGAATAACTTACACCAAGAAAGACTGGTACTAGTTTTGCTTGAAACCATGTTAGACTCAAACTGCTGATATAGTTATAACTTCCACTATAGTAACACACAAAAGGAAGCGAGGTAGACTCCGATCAACTTAGAATCACCTTTTGAGTTGATTTAGTCTTTCTGCCCATCTATGCATGTAGTCAATTATTGTCCGATCTCAAGAAAACTTGGCACAAAAGTTTTAGTTTTAATAATTTATCAAGAACTCTTGAAAATTAATTCATTGATGATATTCTGGTTACTAATTTGTATTTTTGTTTGTTTAATAAAATCCTGCCAGTTTTGCTGTTTTTAAGACCATTCGCCATTTTGGATTGGAAAATGCTATAGGCCTGTTCGATTGGGCTTACTAGCTTATCATTAAGAGACTTGATAAAGTGGCAACATAGTTACCCATTGTTTTTTTTTAAATGAATCAACAAGAAAAATCTGTCAGCAATGCTAAGAGAGTAGTAAGCTACTTTCTTGTTAAGGGAGTAAATTCCAAACAAAAATTAAGCTAGTAAGCCCAATCGAACAGACCTTATATTTACAGAAAGTGGTGTTCTTTGGGAAATAACGGAAAATTTACAAATTTAATTAAAATTTCCGTTATCCAGTGAAATAAAAAGGTACGGAAAAAGAAGAACTCTAGGGCGATTCCAAAATAAATCGACACAAAAAAAGACTATTTTTAACCCGACCCCTTTTGATGTATGTAAAATTTGTCACGTTTTTATACCCTCCACCTAAGGATGGGGTTATATTCACTTTGTCATTCCGTTAGTAACACCTTGAAATATTCAACGGAGACCCCAAAAAGTGTATATATTCTGGGTCGTGGTAAAATTCTACGACGATTTAGCCATGTCCGTCTGTCTGTCTGTTGAAAGCACGCTAGCTTCCGAATGTAATGAGCTAGGAGGTTCAAATTTCTCCTAAATGTGTGCTATGGTTGCAGATCGGTGGGGATTGAAAGTGGGCGAAATCGGCCAAAAGGAATAAATTTTCCCTCACAAGGACTGTAAATACCCATAATAATCCCTAATATTTTAGAGTATTTAAGCATTCTTTCCAATATGTCTGATATTGGGTATACGCATTCCCTCTATAACAAAACGTGCACCATAAAATGATTTTTGTTCGTAGGGGGTAAAATAGGGCAAAAAGGGATAAAAATGGTTCACATTAAACGACAACAGCTAGAAACACCAAATTCGGTGTGCACATTCCTCTAATTGAGTAGATACATAATATAAAAGTATTTTTTACAAATTCATACTTTTAAGGGGTAAAATGGGAATAGGGGGATAAAAATGGTACCAACAAAACGGTTGCACTTAGAATAATGAAATTCGATGTATACATTCCTCTGATTGCGTAGACACGTAAAATAAACAGATTTTTCGAATTTCGTACTTTTGGGGTTAAAATGGAAAAAGGGGATACAAATTGTACCAACCAAATGACCGCAGCTAGAGTCATGATATTCGGAGTATACATTCCGCTGACTGCGTAGACACAAAAAATAAAAGTTTTTTTTCCAAATTCGTACTTTCAAGGGACACAATGAGTACAGAGGGATAAAAATGGTGTCAACTGAACGACTTCAGCTAGAATGATGAAATTCAGTGTGTATATCCCTCTAATTTCGTAGACACGTAAAATAAAGGCATTTTAGAAAGTCGTACTCATAAGGGAGTAAAATAGGAAAAAGGGGATACAAATGGTACTAACCAAATGGCCGCAGGTGGAATCATAGAATTCTTTGTAAACATTACTCTGACTGGATAGACACGCCATTAAAAAAATCAAATTCGTACTTTTTACTTTTACGACAAAGATTAGTTGAATCATGAAGCTAGGTTATTTTGCACTATGTTCGATTTTATTTTTATTTATTTTATTTTTTATTTATTGGTAGCCTTGCCTTAAAAAAATAATTTTTTTTAATTTAAAATAATAAAAGTATTTTATTTATTTATAAAATCATTCAATATTTGTGTATGTTTTGGCTTGGCTATTTAAACAAATATATTTTCCTGTAATGTTACTGCACTTCTACGAAAATCGACAGCCTTTGTGGAATCCATGGTGGAGGGTATATAAAGTTCGGTCCGGCCAAACTTAACGCCGTTTTTACTTGTTATTTTTATTTTCAGGTTTATGTATGACTTTTGCATGATGGGACGCTATACGCTCGAACAAAATATTAAATATTAAAATAATATGAAAAGCTTAGTTTGGGTCTTTAACGCAAACTGTAAGAAATTTACATGGAAAATTTTCGCGTTTTCAGATGAAGCTCATTTTCATCTCGGTGGCTATGTCAATAAGCAAAATTGGGAACCCACACGTGATTATTGAGAAACCAAAGCACTGTTTGGTGTGGATTTTGGGCTGTATTGAAAAAAAAGATTGATCGTGGTAGTCATATGTAGGTTATTGTGTTCCATTATTAAATGACAAAGTTCAACCTTTCCAATGATATCAGAATGTTTTTATGGCCGATTCTAATTTAAAATTTTAAATGCCCTACCCTATATTACACATTATTCATATGTTTATAGGTTTGACTGAGGAGAAACTTCTAAAGGGCCTCTGTTACTCAAAGACGTGGTAATGCCAACATTGGACTAAGCGGATGGACCATTTGAGGCGCAGTCAAGGTCAACATTTGCATGCAATTATCTTCAAACATTAAATTATATGGACCGTACTATCGATTCAAATAAAGATTTCATGCATTTTTCTGAATTGTATGTGTTTTTTTGAAAAACTTTCCTATAGCTTTTAAAAAATCACATTTTACAAGCATCAAGCACCAAGAAATCATTCAACACATCACCGTGAGCTAATTTTACATTTTTATTGTTGAACCTAATCAAAGCCATGCACATATGAAACTAGATATTTCATATAGAAAATCTGTGTTCTCAGTTTTCCTCTTTTCTCGTTTTTAAAGGACTTAATTTCCAAATGATATAGATGTTTTAATAATTTATTTTGGTTTTTTGCGAATTTCCTTTGTGTCAATGAAACAGAAGAATATCTGATAGACGTACTTTAAATTACATGATAGTAGTAGCATTAAGTTGAATTTTGATTTTATTACATTAAGCTTCACAATATTAAAAACAAACTTTAATCCCTTATTGTAAGTCTTTCAACAATTAATCCTGTGTTAATCTTATAACAAATGCAAATTTTTGTTCGTTGTGTGTTGCAATTTCTTTGCAGTATTTTTCCAGGTAAATCAATTTTTATAATTTTTGTAATATTTTTTCTTTTGTATTATAATGTACTTAATATTATATAATGTACTTAACATTATAAATAATGTTTTTTCTCCTTTATAAAGCAGTTTTCAATATTAGGTATTGATCTGCGTTTCCCGTAGTCCAATTTCTACCAAAGTTTTTCTGTTATTTTGAGTAGGAACAAGTAAAAACGGCGTTAAGTTCGGCCCGGGCCGAACATTATATACCCACCACCATGGATTGCATTCCACAGAGACTGGCGATTTTCGTAGAAGTGCAGTAATATGACAGGAAAATATAAATACAGATAATATAAAAAATAAATATTCTATATTTATATTTTCAAAAAAGCGTAAGTACCATAAAAATTGGTAGATAATGGGTGCTGCAGTTGGTTGTAGTTCCATTTCAATTTAATTCCAAAATTACATCTGTGTGCACATTGATCCCTTGAAAGTACTAATTAGGATTTTTTTATTTTTCGCGTCTACGCAGTCAGGGGAATGTATACTCCGAATTTCATGACTCTAGCTGCGGTCATTTTGTTGGTACTATTTTTATCCCCCTTTTCCATTTTAACCCCAAAAAGTACGAATTTCGAAAAATCCATTTATTTTACGTGGCTACGCAATCAGAGGAATGTATACACTGAATTTCATTATTTTAAGATCATCCGTGTGGTTGGTACCATTTTTATCCCTCTATTCCCTAAAAGTACGAATTTGCAAAAAATACTTTTATATTATGTTAGAGGAATGTGCACACCAAATTTCGTGTTTCTAGCTGTTGTCGTTTGATAGGTACCATTTATATCCCTTTTTGTCCTATTTCACCCCCTACGAACAAAAATCACTTTATGGTGTGCGTTTTGTTATAGAGGGAATGCGTATACCCAATATCAAGTAAGTACAGGTACAGATACAGGTACATATTGAAAAATATCCTTAAATACTCTAAAATATTAGGGGTTATTATGGGTATTTTTAGTCCTTGTGAGGGAACAATTTTTCCCTTTGGGCCGATTTCACCTTTCGTTTAGATGCTAGTGTGCTTTCAACAGACGGACGGACGGTCATGGATAGATCGTCTTAGAATTTTATGACGATCAAGATAGGTCGATATTTCAAGGTGTTACAAACGGAATGACAAAGTTAGTATACCCCCATCCTGGAGGTGAAGTGTATAAAAAAGAGTATTTATAATGCATATTTAGTTTTTTTGGCCACTCTAATGTACCCTCATCCTGCTACATTATTATTTGCAAGGGTGCATACCAATTGCCAACACCTCGTGGATAGGCTCTATGTACTTTAGGGCTTTATCATATTTATTATGAATGCACTTGGCAACAAAGAAATTTGCACTTAAGTAGTTGCAGTAGTGGCAAGTATGCACATACAACCGCACGTATCGTATGTATCCGAATTGAATCGAAAGTATGCAACAAATTGCATTTAATATTCAGTTGCAATTTGTTGCTGCAGGTACGGCACGCATGGGCGCATTTGTCCATAATAAAACGTGTCGATTGCTGCAGTGCAAAAACAGATATAATTTTTACATTTTACACACATGCCTACGAACGAACGAACGAGTACATACATGCGACAAAAGCATGACTGGAATTATGAGCTATTGATAGATCCGATACAAAGTGTGGACGTGAAATGGGGGAACAAATTAATTTCTTTTTAGCCGCAGATGATTTTGAAATGTTACACATCGAAAATCACGAGCGCATTTGCTCCGAATGCATTTAGTTTTGAAAATTTCAAATTAAAAAAATCACACACACACAAACACACAGCAAACTAAACACTGGCTGGCTGAACTTTCATTTAATTCAAAATTAACGCATTTTTAGGCATTTCAATTTTCAAAATATCACATGCGCATAAATAATTACCTTTTCGACTCAATCAACTCAAATTGAAATTGGCCTTTTGCTATCCGCTGCTGGTGCTGCTGATTTTGTTGTTGGCTTTGTGAGTGTAAAAGTGAGTTCGGGTTAAAATTGAAATCGCCGAGAGATATACATATAGAAATGCCCTTTTTTGTGCAGTACGTAGCCGTACGTGCAGTGCATTTTTTGTACTTTCTAAATTTGAATTGAAATTCTCAAATGTTTTTTGACTGGGGACGGCAGCCGGGCAATTATTGGGCAATTTGACATTTTTGTGTAAAATATACGATCACATTAAATAACAATCTAATCTAACCGAAAAAATGTTAAGCAAATAAAAATGCAGCCTTTGATGTTTTCATCACACTTAGCTGGAGAGGCAAGAATTGTGGAATTTCAAATTAGATGTGAGTGACTCGGTGTGGAAATTGTAACAGTTAGGGTATTCATGAAATGGCGTACATTGGTAGCACATTGTGCAGAATAAGTTTAATTTTGAGGGACATTTTTGGGTTCGCCAACCTCTGTTATTTTATTATATAAAACCAATATCTGTTGCGATTTGGAAGAAAATTTAATCCGGAAAATTAAAAATGATAAAATTAAATCAGTGCGTTCAAATATTCTATTTAAACTTCCATTGGTTATAACATCGAATTTTATACATATATTCTCACAATTTAAACTTATCTGTGGGTGGTGGTTCACATTCGTTTTGCAGGAATTTATTGCTTAAAGAGCTCCGGTTTTTGGTCTAAGAATCTTCCAGATGAAGGGGCCAAAAATCAGGCAGCCAAGTAATAAATATATAATATAGAGCTGCAAAAACGACATGAGCCAAAAATATCCCAGTTAAAAGCAAATTGATTGATTATATACTGCAATAAAAAAGAAAACTATTTTACTTTTGATTCACTAAATTCACATACGTTGATTCCAAAAATAAACATATTTTGCATCAAAATATACTTTTTTAACAGGTTGAAAAAATTATAAAATTATTAATATATAAAGGGTGATTTTTTAGCTATTATCTTTTTGGCAACACTGGTTTAAACAGCTGACGCACGTTTCGTGTTTTGTTTCACTGTCAAACATCTTCAGTTTGGTCTATAATTTAACCATGAATCGTCTTACAAACGAACAACACTTGCAAATTATTGAATTTTATTATCAAAATGCGTGCTCTGTTAAGAAAGTTCATCGCTCGCTTCCATTTTATGGTCAGTTTAATCGACCCACTGAAGC
Organism: Polietes domitor; assembly: GCA_947397865.1. Lineage (NCBI taxonomy): Eukaryota > Metazoa > Arthropoda > Insecta > Diptera > Muscidae > Polietes > Polietes domitor. Next base: position 35,003,126 of record OX377621.1, read on the forward strand.
GGCTATTCGGGCTATTTTGACAAAATTTCGCACCAAATTTACATTGTTGGACATTAAACCACCAACACGCTTAAGTAGAGTGCGAACTGAAGAAAATATCGCAGCTGTATCGGCCAGTGTTAATGACGACCATCACTTATCGATTCGTCGCCGTTAGCAGCAATTGGGCCTCTGTTACTCAAAAACGTGGAAATGCCAAAATTGGACTAAGCGGATGGACCATTTGAGGCGCAGACAAGGTCAACATTTGCATGAAATAATCTTCAAACATTAAATTATATGGACCGTACTATCGATTCAAATAAAGATTTCATGCATTTTTCTGAATTTTATGTGTTTTTTTGAAAAACTTTCCTATATGTTTTAAAAAATCATCCTTTAGATATAAAGAAATATAGGTATGCGCCACGTCCACTTTATGGTATAGCCTATAAATTTATATATTAAGAAAAATAAATACTTTTTTTATAACTTCAAATTGGAAATTTGTTCAAACCAATTTTCGGGTGATTTTTTTGGCACTAAGAAATAAACCAATCCTGTTTCTTAACGTATTTTTCCTGTTCGCCTATTTTGTTAGAGCCGATTGCAAATTTTGAAAATTAAAAAAAAAAAACAAGTAAAACGGCGTTAAGTTCGGCCGGGCCGAACTTTATATACCCTACACCACTCCCTGCGTATATACCTCGCTTTGATTACTAAACCCAGGTATTTCATGGGAGCAATTTTATGCAGTTCATATAAATTATACAATATACTATAAATTCATCTTTAGTCAAATTTAATGAATATGGCAGATACTCCGAGTGAAGTCAATATAACATGATATGGAAAAATTGAACAAGATCCAATGATAAATACAGATTATACAGCGGTAATATAATGCATCGGACGGACATTTGAAGGGGACCTATAACAACACTATATATTTCTCATTCACGGTAGGTATTTCTAGTTGAAACTTATAAAGATCTGCAAAATTTGATGAAGATCCGATTTAAGATGTAGTTTCTAGAGCTGTAATAGAGCAGAATGGGCCCCATTTGGGTTAAACATATGGACATATGGGAATCTCCCAAACAAGTAAGGAAAGGCTAAAGACGAACGGAGCCGACTATATGATACACTCCACTTTCTATCTCATTACAATTCAATTCGGTAAAAAAGTGAAATCGTTTTAGCCATGTCCGTCCGTCTGGCTGGCTGGTGTACACGATTACTCTCGAAAGGAGTTAAGGAATCAAATCAAACTTTGCACATGGTAATATTTTTTCCAAACATAGTTTACGTTCGTATATGGGAGAAAATGCCACGCCCCTTCTGGTACCTCCCACTCAATATGGACAATATTCCTATGTTAAATTAAATCCTTCAAAACTTGCACACCGATATTCGGAATCACCTATATTTTGGTATTTGATAAAATTTTTATAAGTACTTTAAGTGAACTATATATGGCGGGATTTGCCACGCCCCTTGTAGTACCTCCCACACAAATCACCCTAGACTACGTAAAATTAAAGCTGTTATAACTTCAATACGGATGATCGGAATACTATGAAATTTGGCAATGCTTTTATAGATGTTGCATTTGGGCGGAATATGGGCGATATTGCCGCACCCCTTCTGGTACCTCCCACACAAAATGTTATAAGCTTTGTTTAAAATAAAACCGGCGTAACATTCACACGGGTAGGAAAATTCATATAAAATTCGATATTTGAAAATGTTTTGTAATTACTTTAAACCAAAAAAATATTTACGCTTTAGTCACGTTTTCTTACTTGTTGTACCGGGTGATTTTTTAAGAGCTTGATAACTTAAAAAAAAAAAAACGCATAAAATTTGCAAAATCTCATCGGTTCTTTATTTGAAACGTTAGATTGGTCCATGACATTTACTTTTTGAAGATAATTTCATTTAAATGTTGACCGCGGCTGCGTCTTAGGTGGTCCATCCGCTTAGTCCAATTTTGGCTTTCCACGTTTTTGAGTAACAGAGACCCAATTGGTGCGAACGGCGACGAATCGAAAATTGGTGGTCATCATTAACACTGGCCGATACAGCTGCGATATTTTCTTCAGTTCGCACTCTACGTAAGCGTGTTGGTGGTTTAATGTCCAACAATGTAAATTTGGTGCGAAATTTAGTCACAATAGCCCGAATAGCCGCTTCAGTGGGTCGATTAAACTGACCATAAAATGGAAGCGCGCAATGAACTTTCTTAACAGAGCACGCATTTTGATAATAAAATTCAATAATTTGCAAGCGTTGTTCGTTTGTAAGACGATTCATGATGAAATGTCAAAGCATACTGAGCATCTTTCTCTTTGACACCATGTCTGAAATCCCACGTGATCTGTCAAATACTAATGCATGAAAATCCTAACCTCAAAAAAATCACTCTTTACATCCGTTTTGGTACAAAACTCAAAACTAGTGGTCCATGTTAGAATGTGTCGCAAAACACTGTTAAATCGTTACAAATTTTCCTTGATAAAAATGTTTATTTTTATACCCTCCACCTCCAGGATGGGGGTATATTCACTTTGTCATTCCGTTTGTAACACCTTGAAATATTCATCGGAGACCCCATAAAGTATATATATTCTGGGTCGTGGTAAAATTCTAAGACGATATAGCCATGTCCGTCTGTCTGTCTGTCTGTCTGTTGAAAGCACGAACGAAATGAGCTAGGAGGTTCAATTTTTTCCTATATGTGTCTTATGGTTGTAGATCGGTTGGGATTGAAAGTGGACGAAATCGGCCCAGAGGGAAAAATTTTTCCCTCACAAGGACTGAAAATACCCCTAATATTTAGAGTATTTCAGCATGTTTTTTGAACATATTAGCTTGTATTTAGTTGATATTTGTAATGCGCATTCCCTCTATAGCATAAAAGGGCACCATAGAGTGATTTTTATTTGTAGGGGCCGAAATGGGACAAAAAGGGATAAAAATGGTACCTATCAAACGACAAAAGATAGAAACACGAAATTTGGCGTGTACATTCCTCTAATAGAGTAGATACATAATATAAAATTTTAAATTCGTACTTCTAAGGGGTTAAATGGGGAAAGAGGGATAAAAATAGTACCAACCTAACGATATATACATTATATATACATGATTCCGTAGACACGTAAAATAAAAGAACTTTCCAAAATTCGTACTTTTTGGGGTTCAAATGGAAAAAGGGGATAAAAATAGAACCTACCAAATGACAGCAGCTCATGAAATCATGAAATTCGGAGTATACATTCCTCTGACTGCGTAGACACGAACAATAAAAGGTTTTTTTTCCAAATTCGTACTTTCAATGGATACAATGGCTACAGGGGATAAAAATAGTCCCAACTAAACGAATACAACTAGAATGATGAAATTCAGTGAGTACGTCTGCGTGAGTACTATTGTGTAGATACGTAAAATAAAGAGATTTTAGATAGTCGTTCTCTCGAGGGGGCAAAATTGGAAAAAGGGGATAAAAATGGTACCAACAAAATGGCCGCTGATAGAATCATGGAATTCGGTGTATACATTCCTCTGACTGCATAGCCACGTAAAATATTTTCGTACTTTATATTGTTGCTTTTACGACAAAAAATGGTAGAATCATGAAGTTGTCTTATACTGCGTACGTGAGAGATAAGGTATTTTCAAAATTTATACTTTTGAAATCAAAATAGGATGGAAATACAACCAACCAAACGACTGTAGCTGAAAGTACACTATCCATCCCCCAATATTTAGGGTATTTATGATTGCTCCCTTATATTCACTTTATGAATTGAAGTATTATATCCATTATATTTATAGTATACAAATATTGGTAGCCTTGGCTTATTAATTAAATTTCTTATTTTCATACAGTTAAAATTTGTTGCGGACATTCCTCTTGTAGCTTGGAAGCACCACAAAGAAAATAAAAGTTTTAGCGAGCGAAATGGGACAAAAAGGGATAAAATATGGTACCAATGATACGACAACAGCTAGAATCATGAAATTCGGTGTGTACCTCCCTCTAATAGCATAGACACATAAAATAGAGGGATTTTTCGAAATTCGTACTTTTAAGGGATATAATTAAAAAGAGGGATAAAAATGGAACCTACCAAACCGCTGAAGTTGAAATCATGAAATTCGGTGTATACATTCTGACTATGAAAACTCGAAAAAAGATTTTTTTCGAAATTTGTAATTCTGGGCGGAGAATGGGGCGAATGGTGATATCTTTAAAATTTATACTTTTCTAATGGCGACTGACAATCGCCTAATATTTAGGCATGTTCACTTTCAAAATTTCAGCATTTTATTTATATTGTAGTCGATTTTATACAGTGCGCATAAGTATACATTATAGTTTGAAATAGTAAACAAATATAAAAATATCACAATTTTCGTAATATGGTACTGTGCTTCAATGTAAAGTCGACTTTCTTTAATCTGCTGGTAATACTATGGAATGCACTCCGTGGTGGAGGCCCGGCCGAACTTAACGCCTTCTTACTTGTTTCATTTGAAATTTGTTCGAAAAAAATTAGCTATGTGCTGGAGAACACATAGCTATTTTTGATAAGAGTTTTTATACCTGAACACATAGCTACTTTTGCTACAATCCGAACCAATTGAGATATCGAAAAATGCTTTGGTGGATAAACGTATCATGAAATTAGATTTGAAATGTAGCAATCCCAACCGATCTACGACTATAAGACATATTTATGGAAAATTTGGAAGTCCTAGCTCCTTTCGTTTAAATGCTAGCATGCTTTCAACGGACATGGCTGGGTCGTCGGGTTATAGGGTCACAGATCGATATTTCAAGGTGTTGCAAACGGAATGACAAAGTTAGAATACCCCCATCCTGGAGGTGGTGGGTATAAAAATATAGAATTACTCCCATTTCCACAATGTCTGGGCTAACCAAAAAATATATGTGACAAATTGTACTCAAACTGGCAACTTTAACTGCACCCACTTAAACTGGCAACTAACAGGACGTTGTGAAATTGCGGGTTAAAGTTCAAATATCAAATTACAACTGATTTTGGCAATAGGTATGGAAGTTATATCAAAAAATCTGTCATATTTCGTACTATGAAAGTAAATACATAGGTTTAAATCATCATTTGTTCGCTCATCTCCGAAGTCAAACTAAATTTGGGAAAAATATTACTATGTGCAAAGTTTGAATAAATTCGAGAGGTTATAAAAATATATTAACATATTATCAAAGCTTGTATTCTGCATTGTATTATTTAATTTATATTCAGCATTGTATTATTTAAAAATATTAAAATAAAAATTATAAATTTAGTATATAGAGTGCAGTTTTCAGCTTTTTAATTATATTTTGATTTACCAATATTTATATTTTTGGGTTTTCATCTTATTTTCTTGTTTTCACGAAAATGTCTTTTAAACTAATCTAGATAATCCACCTATACAGTGGAAGTCAAAACAAAAAACGTACTTCAAATATTATGAATTATGAAAATTGGAATTATTTCAGTCGACTTGACTTAGTTTTTAATTTATATATATTTATTCGTGTAGAATTTTTTTAACGAAAACACAAGTGTAACAAAAATACATTTGAAAAGGAATTTGGTATTGACTACAGAAAATTTCTTTTTGAATAACATTTTTTGAAAATACGATTGCCATTTCATTGATTAGTTATTAATCAAGATGAATTTGAATTCATCGCAATACAGAATTTCTTCACGTTGGTTTACTATTTTTATTTATTTTCCTTCATTTTAAGAGACAACAAATGTTTTTTAAGGTCCAGTGTATGTAGGTTCACTATAACTATGCAAAATATTTAACTATTCCTTTGGCAATAAATTCAAAATATTACATGGCCGAAGTTTGGTCATCATTTGATTCCAATTTTAAATTATATACATATAAAAAACCCATTTTTATACTAATTTATCAAGTTTTTATAAAATAATGTTTTCAATGTAAAATTACAAAACTTTTTGATAAATTACTATAAATATTTTCCTGTAATTTAATTTCATAAATCTCACAGGATTCTATAAGATATTCCTATCAGAATAACATGTAATATTTGAACTCAAATATGATCAGAAATTTGTCTCGAATTGGTCAATGCGTACTCCTCCATTCTCCTCCGTTATTGAATGACTTTAATCAATATGTACCGCAGGATATACGAGCATAACTTACACTTCCTGAATAATCTTTGATATTCAAAATGCATATTTATCATCCGGTTTATGAAGAAACAAGATTTACACATCGCGGTAGTTATGTTATGTCAGCAACACAACACAACCTCTATTGTTTCTTAATTGCTTGAATCCAACATCCCGATAAGTACATGCATTAAAAAGTATGGCCCAAAAAGGAATCTTATAAAAGAAGTAAGTACTCGTGGGTGTACGTGCGATGAGCGCGGTATGCAAAATTAGATAACAATTTTCGTGCAAATACAATTAACGAATTATTGTCAATAATTGTCCATGGCGAAAAGTACAACTGCCACTTATTAATGGACGCCATATTTCGAAGGCACAAAAAACCGTTTAATTTGAAACGAAATTATGGATTATTTGATAATACAGTTTTAAACGTGGAACTCTAATAAAAATCCATATTTTTCCCCAATATTTTGAAGCATTTCCGAAGGCAATGACATCTAAAGCTTTCGCTTTTGTTGTTTTAACCACTTGGCCGAGAAAGAGGTGAGTATGTTTTCGATACTGGCCAATGGACAACAACGATATCAACAACATCATACGGCCACAACGGCACTACTCGTAAGTAGTGAATTTAACCAGACGCTATGAAGAAGCTACAATTGGGGATGGGTGGGTGTGTGCGTGCAAAAGAATAATAATAATTAAAAGAAATTAGTAGCTATGAAGTACCCACTCACCAGCCATAGTAGCGACATACACTCAGTGTAGGTAGGTAATTCCAAGATGAACATATAGCAACCGATCATTGAATTACGACAGCAACGAACTTAGTTTCATGGTAGGGTAAAGTCTTAAAGATGTCTTGTACGACGAGTTAAAGAACACTGTTATTGGCCAGAACATACCCTGCAAACTCCTATATGGATTCCTGGACACAGGGACTTTTGTGGGAACAAACGAGCTGAGTTGGAGAGGATGGGATCTACTTTGAGTATCCTCGCTACAGAGTTGGCCCCAACATCGATAGGGTCTCTTAAAAGCACTACCTAAATCGAGCTAATTCATATGGAAAAACTTAGAAACTTGTCAAATATCCAGATAAACCTAGCCTCAATATAACAAAAAACGTATCAGAGACCTTCCAAGTCAGAGTAGAAGAAATGTATCAAGAGTGATATCAGTGCTGATGGGTCACTGACCAATTGGAAACCATACGCGACGAATGAAGCTGCAATGCAAAGCTCACTGCCGTACCTACGACAACGAAGAGGAAGAAGAGACAGTCGAGCACTTTTTATGCGACTACCCTGCTCTAATAAACCCACGGCACAAGGTCTTTGGGAAGCACTTACAACATAGACGAGATATCGGAATTTGATCTAATCAAATATTTCAATCTTCCAGGCTGGATTTAATACACCTTTCTGAGTGGCGTGGTAAATTTAAATCGTTGCCTTAAAACTCTACTTGAAAACCAATCAAGTTATTTGTTGAGCATTTTGATAAAATCTATTTTTAAATTTCAAAAAACATTTCTTAGTAGCCCTTACAGTTAACTCGAAATTTACTGGGCTAGTTAAAAACAAGTAAAAACGGCGTTAAGTTCGGCCGGGCCGATCTTTATATACCCTCCACCATGGATTGACTTCCTTGTCGTAGAAGTGCCGTAATATTACAGGAAAATATACATTTTTTAATATAGCCAAACCAAAACAAATACAAATATTGAACAAATAATTTTATAAATAAATATAATATTTTAATTATTTCAAACCATTTTTTATTTCAAATCAAAAAATAAATATTATTATATTTATATTTTCAAAAAGCTTAAATACCATAAATATTGGTATATAGTGGGTGGGTTGTATTTCCATTCTATTTTAATTCCAAAAGTACAAATTTTGAAAATCCAGTATCAGACGTACATAGTGCAAAATAACCTCACTTCACGATTCAACCAATTTTTGCCGTAAAAGAAAAGGTACGAATTTGGAAAAAACCTTTTTATTTTGCGTGTCTATGCAGTCAGAGGAATGTATACACCGAATTTCATGATTCCAGCTGCGTCCATTTGGTTGGTACCATTTTTACCACCTTGACGTTTCTACGCAATTAGAATTTCATCATTCTAGCTGTAGTCGTTTAGTTGGTACTATTTTTATCCCTTTTTATCATTTTAACACCAAAAAGTAAGAATTTCGAAAAATCTGTTTATTTTAAGTGTATACGCAATCAGAGGAATGTTTGCACTGAATTTCATTATTCTAGGTACAGCCGTTTGGTTGGTACAATTTTTATCCCCCCGTACCGATTGTATCCCTTGAAAGTATGAATTTGGAAAAAAACTATTATTTTTCATGTCTATGTAGTCAAAGGAATGTATACTCCGAATTTCATGACTCTAGCTGCGGTCATTTGGTTGGTACTATTTTTTATCCCCTTTTTCTATTTTGACCCCAAAAAGTGCGAATTTCGAAAAATCAGTTTATTTTCCGTGTCTACACAGTCAGAGGAATGTATACTACGAATTTCATGACTCTAATTGCGGTCATTTGATTGGTACTATTTTTATCCCTTTTTTCATTTTAACCCCAAAAAGTACGAATTTTGAAAAATCCGTGTATTTTACTTGTTTATGCAATCAGAGGAATGTATACACCGAATTTCATTATTCTAGGTACAGCCGTTTGGTTGGTACCATTTTTATCCCTTTATTCCCATTTTACCCCTTAAAAGTACGAATTTGGAAAAAATACTTTTATATTATTTAGCTACTCAATTAGAGGAATGTACACACCGAATTTCGTGTTTCGCTGTTGTCGTTTAATATGTACCATTTTTATCCCTTTTTGCCCCATTTCACCCCCTACAAATAGGAATCACTTTATTGTGCTCGTATTTGATATAAGGAGAATGCGCATACCAAATATCAAGCAAAAATAGACAGACATTTACAAAAAACATGCTTAAATAGCTAAAATATTACGGATTATTATGGCTATTTTTAGTCCTTGTGAGGGATAAAATTTTTCCTTTGGGCCGATTTTGGCCCGTTTCAATCCTAACCGATCTACGACTATAAGACGCATTTATGGAAAATTTGAACGTTCTAGATCCTTTCGTTTAGATGCTACCGTGCTTTCAACAGACGGACAGACGGAGGGACATGGCTAGATCATCTTAGAATTTTATGACAATCAAGAATATCTATACTTTATAGGGTCTCAGGTCGACATTTCAAGGTGTTACAAACGGAATGACAAAGTTAGTATACCCCCATCCTGGAGGTGGAGGGTATAACAAACCTTATTTTTTCCAACCTGTCATAATTCAACGGCCTCTGGCTGTATTCACCCAAATATATATGATCGTACGCGTATGTAGCTAGTACTTGTCGATGGAGTTTTTTTTTGTCTTATCTAACACCGCCAATCATTTGTGTGAGAGGGTGTCACAGTCGATGTTCTCTTGTCTCGTCGTCGTCGTGTTAGAACAGTGGAAATGTACGAGCGGCAACTGACAACTGTTGGATTATTTATGGTTGTGCCGAGTGAGACGTGATTTCAATTGGACAATTTTTATTATTAATTTGTCATTTGAGTTTTTGATGTGTCATAATACCCCGCCAAGGGGACATCATTTTCGTCTGGCACTTCTTACATACAGCAGCAGTACAGCATTACGTACGTACGACGATGGAATTCTCCCGCAGACAGAATTCTCCCGTCATCAGTCCAGGGAGATGATGAAGATTGTGCTGAAAATGGATGAGTAATATGAAATGAAATTTATTGCATAATTTTTTAGGTTACCTTTGTCAGTTATTCGTGTCTTCATTATTTCGGGGAATTTTTATTGTTCTACTGTTCGCTCTTTTCGAATGCCAATGAACTTCCTAAAAGGTTTTGGGTTTGTACTTTTTTTTTGGGGAAATCCAAAATGTAGGGGAAACTTGCTTATGAATATGTGGGGCTTAAAGAAATTGTTGATTTAATCGATTATAAAGTTAAATAGAAAATGAGCAGAAATATTAACCATTTAGAGACAGTCTAGAGATTAATATGTGGTCGGCATTTTTTACACTGTCGACGGAATTGTGCTGAAATCTAGCTATGTATCCTCTATTTGTAACAACAGACAAATTTCAATGAAATTGTGGAATACATTATCTCCTGATACAATATTGGGTGGGATACAAATTGACCCTTTATGGAAGCTAGAGGGGTAAGATCTTCCACCAAAATAATCCTCATACAACTCCACAATTCATCTAGCAGTCAGGCTTGCTAGATGATTTTTTCCCCAAAATTGTTTTAAAAAATCCCCCATTATTCCCAAAATATAAAAAAATTAATTTTATTTTAGTTTTTTCGTTTGCATTTTTTTTGGTCTGTAATCAATATTTGATTTAAAATGGGATATTGTCCTGGCTCAAGACCATTTTGCTTCTATATTTAATAGAATGCAAATTTATTTACAAATGGCATGGTGACATTTATTACTTGGCTGCAGACTACCACGATCATGATTTCGACCATGTCAAAAGTCTTTTCAAGTGGCTTCGCAGCGACTTTTCAACATCAAACCCGGCCTCTATAAGGAGCTGATTCTCACAAACGAACGAGAATCACAACTCACTTGCCGAATTTGCGTTTAAAAAATCACACCAAGTAACACACACATGCCATCTTACAAGCATCTCATTGAGTTGCATATGTAAGTATGTGTATATTCAGGTATAGTTACCCAGCAATACTTCTGCCGTGCCAACGCTCATTTGTTTTAGTTTTTTCGTTTGCATTTTTTTGGTCTGTAATCAATATTTGATTTGAACTGGGATATTGTCCTGGCTCAAGACCATTTTGCTTCTATATTTAATAGAATGCAAATTTATTTACCAATGGCTGCAGCCAAGTAATAAATGTCACCATGCCATTTGTAAATAAATTTGCATTCTATTAAATATAGAAGCAAAATGGTCTTGAGCCAGGACAATATCCCAGTTCAAATCAAAAATTAATTTTATTTAAAAGAATTCGACCAAAATAAAAATAAATTATGAATGATTCGTCAACAACCATGAAAAATCTTCATTACAAAAAAAGTTTTTTATTTTAAAGAATTAGACCAAAACAAAAACAATTTGTGTGTGTGATTGATTCGTCAACGATCCGGAAATGTTTTCGCCATCCTACGTCGTGAAAAAGCTCCTTATTTATGGCAGAAACTTCGTCCTTACAATGAAACAGTGGTCTACTGTTACAATTGATGCATATGTAATTTTTGATAGTACAGTGAAATCTCTCACGGACGGACACTCCCTCAAGCGGACACCTGTCTTAAGTGGACACTTTTTAAAAAGTCAACAAAAATTTTAAAATTTTAATTTTAAGGAACGTCCACTCCCTCAAGCGGACACGTCTCTTAAGTGGACACTTTTTAAAAAGCCAACAAAAATTTTAATTTTAAGGAACGTCCATTAAGCAGATACTTTCTTATTTTATTTTATTTTACTCCCATAAGGGGACATCTCCCTTATGAGGACACATTTTTGTGCGCTGTTGAGAGGTTTCACTGTATTAATTAATTTCAATTCTCCTTTTTTGTCGATGACATTCTCCATTTTCATATCATTATTATAAATTATTTCATGCAAATGTTGACCTTGACTGCGCCTCAAATAGTCCATCCGCTTAGTCCAATTTTGGCATTTCCACGTTTTTGAATTACAGAGGCCCAATTGCTGCGAACAGCGACGAATCGATAATTGATGGTCATCATTAACACTGGCCGATACAGCTGCGATATTTTCTTCAGTTCGTACTCTACGTAAGCGTGTTGGTGGTTTAATGTCCAACAATGTAAATTTGGTGCGAAATATAGCCCGAATAGCCGCTTCAGTGGGTCGATTAAACTGACCATAAAATGGAAGCGCGCGATGAACTATCTTAACAGAGCACGCATTTTGATAATAAAGTTCAATAATTTGCAAGCGTTGTTCGTTTGTAAGACGATTCATGGTTAAATTATAGACCAAACTGAAGATGTTTGACTGTGAAACAAAACACGAAACGTGCGTCAGCTGTTTAAACCAGTGTTGCCAAAAAGATAATAGCTAAAAAATCACCCTTTAGATAAATTTGCATTCCCAGTTAAAATCAAATTCGAAAATATTTTTCAATGTTCTTCGAAAATCCGTACAAATCCCCAAAATATTTTTTGAAATCCCCTGTCCCCAATTCATATTTCTTGTCTTTTTGACTATCATAAAATACCCATTGTTGGGGACAAATCCCCACATCTGGCAAGCCTGAATATAGTTCTGACAATAAGAATTCTCTCAGATAATAACATAAAATACTTTTCTCCATTATTATAATATTACCTTCGACAAAAAAATGAAAACTTTGATCCAGTGTAAAAAATAAATTCAGACCGGCTGGACTGTAAGTCTATACTACAAAAATGATCTCACGAACATGCCCTTTGAGATTTATAGGATCGCGTTTTTAGTTCCAAAAATGCTGTTGGACAGTGTTAATAGCGATTTCCTTTGGAAAAGTCATAGGCTATATATGGTTATCGCTCTTTTACAACAACTACGGCATACACGTCTCAGCTAGGTATAAATGGGTGGATGGAATTCAGATATTACACTGGCGTTTATAATCATGGTGGTTGGGTGGGGTATGGACTACAATGAATGGAACAGCAAGTTATCTGAGCTGGATACCTCATACCTGCGGTGTTTTTGATTATTAGATAAGTTGTGAAGATTGACTACAATGTTGTGATGAACACTGGACATTAGGGCGTACCTCAAAAAAAAGTTCGCCGTACACCTTCGAATATGAAGTATTATTGAAAGGTAGTTTCAAAAAAAAAAATTTTATTTTTTTATGCCGAACGTAGGGGTCGCGCTTTTACATTTTTCTATATAACTTGTATTTATAAACGGATTTTAAAGTGTGATACATCGATGTTTTTGTCTCGACGAGGCCGATTTTTTTGTCTTTGAAGTCATTGAGCTCAAGCACCCCCTTCTGGTACTTACCCATCATTTCTCAGTTGCTACTACCCTAATGTACCACTCTAATAATCGAAAATTAAAGCTCGCATAAAATCATGAATCATGTTTGAGCTCAATGACTTCAAAGACAAAAAAATCGGACAAAAACATCGATGTATCACACTTTAAAATCCGTTTATAAATGCAGAAGTTATATAGAAAAATGTAAAAGCGCGACCCCTACGTTCGGCATAAAAAAATAAAAAAAATTTTTTTGAAACTACCTTTCAATAATACTTCATATTCGAAGGTGTACGGCGAACTTTTTTTTTTTACTTGTAACCTGGTACGCTCTACTGGACATGTCAACATCTTCTCGTGTAGTTAGACTACTACTACTACCATCAGATCCCTAAATTCAATATCATTCCTAGGCTGCTGCCAGTTTAAGAATATATCCAATCAGTTCAGTTCCAACTTTATATGGGTTTGAGAGTATATATATATATATATATATATACATCTCAGGGAACTGACGAGATTGATAGATTAAGAACGATCATATTACCCCCAAAGGGAATAGCTGGAATATGGTATTACCAAAGTATGCTATGAAAAGGTGGAGCTACATTATTTCACTTGCAATATTTCAATTTATAGATCCATTTCACTATTGTCACTTGCCCAGATTCTGGCTTCGAGTCAAACGACTTTCGTAGGTGCTGAAATGACAAAGAGGAGATTGAGAGCGACGAACTCCTTCTTTGCCTATGTCCGGTTATGACTAGAAAATGATTAGGTTCAGCCTATCTTATGGATTCGGCGACTTCACAGTATAGAGGCAGGTTGCTTCCAATGATGAGCGTAAAAGCGCGTGGTATCACATTGGACATCTTCTGGTTTAACTGAGTCAGATGCTTACTTTATATGACAGTCATAAAGTAAACAACCTAACGCAAGCTAGGTCAGAATTTTCATATCTATGTATACATATGTCAGTTAATATTATAGTGGTCTAACTCACATTTTATTCGCTTTGAGATCTGCAATGGTCAATTGAAAAATATTTTCCAAGCGAAGCGCAAGAAGTCAGTGATTTAGATTTTAACAAAGTTAATTTGTAGCAAAAGAACGTGAGCAATGCCGATTTCATGTTGGAAAATAAACATGAAAATTCAAAACTTAATGTACGAATGTACACTAGGATGGGTCTCGAAAATAAATTGATCACGGTCACCACCCAAGAATGAAAATTGAATTGTTTAATGATGATTTACAAAATATTTCGTCCCTAGGTCCAGCCATCTGTGAGCTAAAAGCTCCTGAAAACTCCTCCAAAAATCCTGGTTTTCCCTTGTAAGTTTTTTAATAAAATTTTTTCTTGTATTAATAGACCCTTGAAAGAACTTTAAATATATTTTTTTCTATTGTCTTAGTGTAACTTATTGGTCGAATTTTTGGACGTTTGCAGTTAATTTTTTGTGGTTTTCGAAGTGACAGCCAAAAACTCATATTTCATTGAAACATTTTGCATGATAAATAGAAGGAATCAATACCTGTCGAATGATGCCTAAATGACGCCATATTTGTGAAATAATTTAATACTTCAGAGCCAAAATTTACAAACTCATTTCACTAAAATGAGCGCTGCGGCGTCAATTTCGTTCCGATTTGCATCATTTAGGCGTCATTCGAAAGGTATTGACTATCGGACAATAAATGACGTCACTGACTCCATATTTGTGAAATAATTTAATATAGGAGATGGATTTTCAGAGCCAAAATTTACAAACTCATTTCACTAAAATGATCGCTGCCGCGTCAATTTCTTTCAGATTTACATCATTTAGGCGTCATTGGAAAGGTATTGACTATACTAGCATAAAATATGAAAAAGTTCAGTTGTCACTATGAAAAAGCGAAAAAAATTGCTATAAACGTCCAATAATTCGACCAATAAGTTACTCTAAGACAAGAATAAAAAAATATATTTAAAGTGCTTCCGAGGATCTATTAATTCAGAAAACAAACATGCAACGTAAAAAAATTACGCGGGAAAAACATGATTTTTGGAGGTGTTTTCAGGAGTGTTTAGCTCACAGATGGCTTGACCCAGCGACGAAATATTTTGCAGATCATCATTAAACAATCCAAACTTTATTTTCGTGAGGTGACTGGAAATTGTTTTTCCATTTGTATGGCCCGCGACCCAGCCTAATGTACACGTGTCTGCTCACAATTCTAACATTGTAGCTGACATAACAATATTTCTGTTGAGGTTTGCCACAAGAAATTCATACTTCCCGATACAATCCATCTTTTTTTTTCTATTTGAAAAATTACGTGATTTACATAGGCATGCGTCTGCTTTCACTTACGTCTATCTATGTAGATCAAAGGTCTTAAATTAACCTGTGGATAATTTTCGAAAACGAAACTATTTCGAAAATAAATAGAAATTATCATAAATCAGCCACAGCCACGATCACACAATCGCCAGACAAACACGAGCATCCAGTATAACGTGTGAGCACCAACGACAAAATGACATATGAGTTCATGCCACCCACCCCAAAGCACACAGCCCAACAGCAACACCCAAATACGTACACATCACAAGCGACATTCGAATGAATATTTATATTTATTTACACATGATCGCTTTACCCGCTAACGAAACACAAGACAATTCAATTCAATTCATTTTGTTAATTGTTCACCCGTGTCACATAAAGTTAACAAAAATCAAAGCGACCAAAAAAATACTTTCTTTGGCCAAAAACCTTTCAAGCCACAAACGCCCAGGTGGCAGCAGCAACAACAACATCTTCATATTGTTACATTTAGCCAACAGTAGCTGGCAAAACGTCAGCCGACAGGCCACCAGTCAGCCAGTCAGCTAACCAGCCAACGATCCCATCAACTTGATCATTGATCCCACGCATTCTAACACGTCGTCGCGTTTTTATTTGTACTGATATTGACCTTGTTTAAATGAGAGTTGTAAAATTAAGCGAGGAAACTAAATTTGCTTATTAAACCCACCAGACCAGACCAGCCCATGACCAGCCTGCCCAACAAGATTTCAAAAAAGAAATGAAAAAGAGAAAAAAAAAAGAAAATCACTTGCTGTGAGTTGGCTCGGCTGGCAAAAGTGTTTAGGTACCGGCATAGCCAATCAACAATCAACTGTGGCGACAAGTGGCTGGCCCATTAAGATTTTCAAACACGCTTGCATTAGATTATCGTCGGGGTAATGCTTACATGCTTATTAGCGAATTAAAAGCAAACATGTATATACGGAATAGAGATCGACCGGACCGAATAGTGTATGCCCTCCAGTGTGGAATACGTTCCACAGTGTCATTGGTGGTAGCTGTGGCTGTTTATAATATGCAGCTCAAATAGAAGATTTGTTCAGATGTTTCCCCTTAAAAGCTATTCACATTATTATCAGAAATGTATACTCTACATTATTAAAAATACAAATATTTAAGACAAAATTAAAAAATAATATTTTGAAAAGAACATTTTAGAGCTTGAATTGAAAATATCAAAATAGAGATTTGTTTAAAAATGTTCCTTAAATCCTGAGCAAATTTTGGACACAAATATGAATATATATTTGTATATTTTCCTTAATCAAAAATACCAATATTTAAGAAGAAATCGAAAAAATAGATATAGTTGGAAAATTGCTTATCACATGCTCATCCCATTTCAAGTTTACTTAAAAAAACATTTAAAAATAAACATTTTGCGAGATATACCACGTAAATTCATCGTGTATTTTATAGTTACTTCGCATACTCTGATGCAAATTCATTTGTTCAATTATTGCGGGACATTTTCTATATTTGGAATATATTTAATTTTGACAGTAACAACTCTTTGCGCTCGAAATCTTGAGACAAAGTCAGCAAAGGCGCCAAATAAAAATATTAAAAAAATATGTTTTTCCTTTGTTTTTTTTTTTTTTTTGGTCTGTAGCACTGTGCGACAATCCATATTACATTTGAACCAGATGATATACGTCTGAAACTATGGGTGAAATGGGGTAATTGGAGATTTTAGTTTCAACTTAAAAGGGCTACAAGGTTAGGTTAGGTTGAAGGGGTTGCCTGCAAGTAGCGAGTTTAACTCGGAGGCCTATGGAGGCCCATTGTGGTACCCATAAAGTTAATATAAAGAAGGTAGAGAGAGAAGATAGTCTGGTAGACACTCTACTATGGCTGGTATGAGAGTGGGAATAATATTGAGGAAGAGAAACGGGGTATAGGAACATGTTAGAAAGGATAATTATAAAGTATCGATCGCTTCCTTCTGAAAGCATTTTGTCCTGTTGATGAAGTTGAGCAGATTCCGTAGAGGTACATTTGCTAAGATCGTTGAAGAACATACTTCCTAGATAGGCTAGTCTGAGTTCAGCGCAATTACATAGCAAGTGCTCCACTGATTCTTCTTCATCCTCATCTAAGCAACTCCTCGCGTGAGATACCGATACGTTCAGCCATTTTGCCAATCGCACAGTGCCCTGTAAGTACTCCTGTAAGCGTGCTTAGCGACTTTTTATCAAAAGTTAAGTGGTCCTTTTCTGGCTGATGTTTGGCCACAATGTCCTTGTTGTTCTGCAATTGTGTATGAACTCCCACCTAGACCTGATTGCGTTGTCCACTATGTCATCTACGTAGTTCCTCTCAAAAAACCATTTTTGCTGCTTCATTTACGGCGTGGACTTCTGCCTGAAAAACGGTACATCTTTGTGGCAGTCTAACTGAAAATTCAAGGTTTAGCTGCTCTGAGAAAACGCCTGACCCGGTGCCCGACTCCATCTTGAAAACGTCTGTGAAGATTGAGATTTCGTCCTCTGTGACCACTGAGTTTGATGACCAATCTTCTCTACTGGGTATTTGTATTTTGAACGTTTTGTGCGGGACTACAAAGTTCCAAAGGATTTAATTTTTCAAAAACTATTTTTAATACTTGTTCGCACCCGGTATAGGTATCAAATTAAAGAAGAGAATATGTGCTAATATACTTAAAATTACAAACTTCTATCTGTATTAGATTAGCACTAACAACCATTTCAAGTGTTCTCTCTTAAAAAGTAAAAAATAAGGTGTACATTTGATATTGTTGTTAATGCTAAACTCATATAGATGGAAGCATGGTATTTAAAGTATTTTTAACAGGTATTCTACTTCTATTCTAAGTGGCCGATCAGGGCCTTAAGACGAATATCGAGCGATCGTGAGATCCATAAACCGTAAACAAGGACATGGAAAGTTACACGAGGCAGGCAGAAAAGTGTATGAAAACGTGTTCCATAAAAAATGGAATAAACCAATAATCGAAAAAAATATTTATTGTTATTATATAGGATTGTAATACCTTGAAATTTTGGGGAGAAATGGGGCGAAAGGGTATTTAAATAGTACCAACCAAATGCATGCAGCTACATTAATGAAAAATACGGCGGTTATATTGATCTTTTAAATATTTTTATTATGAATTTGAATTTGTGTGAGGTCGATATTCAAAGTATGATTTTTCATATCGTATTTATACACTCCACGAGAGTATTATGTCTTTGTGCAATTGTGTGTAACACCCAAAAGGAAGCGAGATAGACCCATTGTTAATTATACCGATCGATTTAGAATCACTTTTTGACTCGATTTAGCAATGTAGGTCTGTCTGTCCATCTAATAAAAGACTTAAATCCCCTTGCGATCCAAAGCCCACTACTGAATTGTGACCTTTTGTAGAGTCAGAGCGTTCTGAACTGTAGAATCTCTAAGGATGCGATGCTGATTATATCAACTGTATTTAAATTTCCATTATGAGAGGATTGCTCTTCCTACTGAAAAAATCGAGTGTATAATCTTTTTATTTTTTGGGACACCATTTATTCATCATTGATACTTGTATCAGATATTCTTGTGATTTATGTCTTTTTGGGACTTTTATGGCCAATTTATGGACTTTTTTGAAGGGACACCTTAATGATTATCGCAACTAACTTCACATATTGCTGTCGTTTAGGGTAAACGAAATTGCGTTGATTTAGGCCAAATACAAATGTCCGAACGTTAATAAGCCAGCGAAATATATTCTAAAAGCACGTTTCTATAGGCAGACACTGCTGATCATAGTCGTGTCTGTCTCCCTGAATATTGGTTATGCTCAAGGGGTGGGTAGAGGGATCGATCGTACAAGAACATGAACGGCAATTAAAACAGTGTTTTTGCATAGCCTATATAACACCAATATCACCCATAGCACCCATGGCACCCATAACACAGATACTTCAATATTCAGTCGACAGTCAAAATGTGAGATGACATTTTGGAATGTCTGCCACAGAGATGTGTGCAAAGATATGGCGACGCTTGTTACAAAAATAGTACAACAGTAGTTGTGTTAACTGTAAAAAGGGCATTTTGATGGCATTTTTCGCATTTCCATTTCATCATAATTTATATGGCGATCACATACGGCTGTGAGCTGGGCCTAAGTATTCCTCAATCGAATGTGCGCAAACAAACACAAACGAAAACCAAACAAACAAAAAAAGAAAATAAAATAAAGTGAAGTGAAGTGAAGTGAAGTGAAGAATGGACAGAAAGGAAGAGAAGAGATCTATATTTTTGTGTTATCATATTTTATGGCTTTTGCCAATAGTTACCATTGAATGTAGCCATGCTTGGCTAGTCTAGAATTTGCTCTAGTTTGCGACAAATCACGTAGTTTGGGGTATTCAACACCTACGTGTCGCCACCGCCACGAACCATCCAAACCACATCACTGTCATCTGGGAGCGTTGAGTGTTGGTTGACATGGACTTCAACGTTCAATGTTTGGCATACTTATGGGGTACTTTTGCTTGGTTTTTGTTTTTATCGATGTCGTTTGAAAACTTAATGAATGGTCATTTGGTGCACAATTTGCTATGTTTGGCGATACTATATTTCATTGATAAAAATCTAGATCATTTGGGTTCGTTTGTGAGTTGAGTGAAAATACTTTCACGTTTCTAGGGTTAGGGAACTTTTGTTGTACGGCCAGGCACTTTGCAGTGTTATGGCCGGCTGAATAGTGTTGCCAAAGCATATTTACTTTAGGCAATATTTTCAAAATTTAAGTCATTAAGACTGCATTTTTTATGGTGAAGTGTTATTACAAATTTCGAATGTATATTTTTTTAATTATTAATCTTTATTATATTATTCATCAGTCTTATAAAAGATTTTATAATTTTTTTTAATACTGATTAAGAGATTTGGCTTAAAATAACCTTACATATATAACAATAATCGCTTATAACAAAATAATAAGTAATTTATGAGAAAAAAATATAGATATCGCCGAAGGAAAATTTTATAAAAAAACCTTCATTAAAGAATGTAATGATAGAAGTCATCATTTTATCACTTTCAAACGTACACAGTCGCTTAAAAATAGCCCTAAGCACACTACTTTAAAATTTCAACAAAACGGATTAGTGTAATCATTTCGAAAATCAAAATAAAAGAATTAAAGTTGCAAAAACTTTAAAAAATCTAACCCAGCTATAACACACAACATCAATATTTTAAAAGTAATTGAAATCACCTACCAAACAAGGTAAAACACATTAAAATTGGTAAAGTATTTCAGGAGTTATAGGCGATTGAATGAACACTTTTTTGAAAAAGTAGTATTTTAATACCCTCACTCTACTAAGTAGGAGAAAGTTTGGGACAGAAAAAAAGTGTAACGCATTGAAGGAGTGACTTAAGACCCTAAGTATGTTTGGACCAAATCCGTTTCACGACTTTTTAAGGTGTTTGAGCCATGTCCGTCCGTCCGTCTAGCTGGCTGGTGTACACGATAACTCTCGCAATGAGTTAAGGGATTGCTTCAAACTTTGCCCATGGTAATATTTTTCCCAAACTTAGTTTAAGTTCGAAGATGGGTGAAATTGCCACGTCCCTTCTGGTACCTCCCACACAAATAGCCCATATTCCAATGTTATATTAAATCCCATTTCACTTCCACACGGCTAATCGGAATCAGCTATATCTTGGTATTTGATAATGTTTTTATAGTCGCTTTAAGTGTACTAAATATGACGGTTTTTGTCACGCCCCTTCTAGTACCTCCCACACAAATCACACAAAACAACGTAAAATTAAAGCTGTTATAACTTCTACACTGATGATCGGAATACTGTGAAATTTGATATTTAGCAATGCTTTTTTAGTGGTTACATTCGCATGGAATATGGGCGATATTGCCACACCCCTTCTGGTAGCTCCCACACAAAATGGCATAAACTTTGGTTACAATAAAACCGACATAACATCCATACGGGTAGTCAAAATCATTTGCAACTTGATATTTAAAAATGTTTTTATAATCACTTTAAACCAAAAAAATATTTACGCTTTAGCCACGCCCCTTCTTGTACCTCCGACACAATTATCTCTATCCCAGGTGATATTAAATCCTTCATAATTTCTATACTGATGAATGGAATCCACTATGACTTGATATTTGATCATGTTTTTATAAATGTGGAAGCTGGGCTCATGTGACTCGAAGCTCCTAGCACCTTCCACACAAATTCTCCTGCCCTATATAAAATTGTATTCCTTATAACTTCCATATATGTTCTCTGAGAGTGAGGGTATATATAAGTCGGTTTAACACTGACTGAAACTCTCTTACTTGTTTCACAGTTAAATTTGTCATAACTCGTGGTCTCGTGTCCTGGAGAAGCAGTTGGCAGCTTCTGTACCTAGAATTAGATTCCCAAAAGGGATCTGTTTCTGGGCAAATACAGTTATTGACAGGGATGATGTGAACTGTATTATCACATATTGTTGTGATTTATGTCGTTTGTGGCCTTTGCGGTAGACAGGCATTAACTAATGTTAATACAGCTTTCTATGGCCATAAAAAGATATAGCATTTTTTCCAGGACACATTAATTATGTTAACAACTAACTTCACATGTTGCTGTGGTTTATGGAGGTAGCTACTCTCTTCCAAAAATGTTGTTGGACAGTGCAATTCAATAGGATTGGAGAACTATTTAAGACCTTTCGAAATACAAGGATTTGAAAAAAAAATTGTCAGCAGGATTTTAAAATTTTTTGGAAATTTAACGCCTATAACTTTGATATAAAAAATACAATGTTTCGCTATGTGAGTAAAGAAAATGTAAATACCAAGACCCCGATTCCGAAATATCTGGGGTACTCAAAAAATCCGGAATCCTCCGAAAAACCAATGCACTTACAAAGAGTGACAGTTTGGTGAGATTTATGGGCTGGCGGCATCATCGTGCAGTATTTTTTCCAAAATGAGGCCGGTTAGGCAGTTACTGTGAATGGTATTCGCTATCGTGAGATGATAACGAACTTTTTATGGCCCGAATTGGAAGATATGTATGAGGACGATATGGTTTCAACAGGACGGTGCCACTTGCCACACAGCTAACGAAACAATGGCTCCTTTGCGCGACAAATTCAATGGCCGCGTTATCTCAAGTGGTGGCGATGTCAATTGGCCGACAAGATCATGTGATTTGACAACGTTGGTCTTTTTTATTTGGGGTTATTTGAAAGAAAAGGTGTACGTCGATAAGTCAGCAACAATTCAAGAGCTAAAGGATGAGACAATTCAGCACATTAACTTCAATTATGCCTCAGCGTCATCGAAAATTTGGACCATCGGATGGAGGTGTGCCGCGAGGTCGCGGCGGCCTTTTGGCCGATATTTTGTTCCATACATAATTATTGGAACAAAAATATTATCATAATTAAAATAAATGACAATAATTTCCTAAATAATTTGTGTTTTATCAACATCGGACCTTAAAATTTATTCACCCTTTATGTATGTTTTATGTCTATTCGAGATAGTGTATGACAGATTGTATTACACGTTTGTTTCTTAAGTCTTTTGATTTCAAGTACATGCATGGACATGTACTGCTCAGCAGTTATGAACGGATTTTATTTATATTTATGATGAATTTCAGTTGTACATTCATGGCACCGTAGTATGGTAATGTACGCTTACCGTCCAGACAACCCGAGTTCAATTTTTACCCTTTGTTGAACCAGTAGCGCAGAGTGGTGCAGAATCAATTACCATTGGCCAACATTAAATAACTTTTGATCGAGTAAACATTTTTGAGTCGTGTAAAAATTGTAATTACTCATTTTGTGATATTGACAATGAAAATTGGAATTGGGAAAAATATGACTACTTTTCTTAGATAACGATTTAAAAGAAATTTTTAATTTTTAATTTTTTCCTTTGTTTTATTTCGGTCTGTAATCATATTATATCGGGATATTTATATTGGGATAATTATTCTTCTTTATTTACCTGGCTCAAGACCATTTTGTATCTATATAAGATGCTGCGAAGCCACCTGACGAAGGCTATCACGGGCCAGAAATCACGATAGTGGTAGTGTGCAGCCAAGTAATAATGTCCCCATGCCATTTGTAAATAAATTTGCATTCTATAAAATATAGATGCAAAATGGTATTGAGCCAGGACAATATCCTGGTTATATTCGTTTACTTTTTATACACTCCACGAGATTATTATGTCTTTGTGTATTCGTTTGTAACACCCATCGTCTTAGAATCACTTTTTGAATCGATTTGGCAATGTCCGTCTGTCCGGTCATCTATTCTTGTAATCAAAGTACAAGTCGCAATTGTAGCCAGAACCAAATTAAACTTTGCACAACGAAGTTTTTAGGGATAAAGACGAACGTTACTTAATATGAAGAAAATCGGTTCAGATTTGGATCTAGCCCGAATTTCACTCCCAATTTGACTCTTTTCTCTCTAGATACCACATATTTTAACAGATTTTCTTCAAAATTGGCAAAACATCTTACATTTCAACTAGAAATACCTGTGGTAAAAATGTGTTAGATCGGTTCAGGTTTATATATAGCTCCCATACTAATTTCGCTCCCAATTCGACTTTTTCCACTCTATAAACCATATATTTTATCAGATTGTCTTCAAATTTGGCAAAACATCCCATAGAAACACCCATGATGAAAATGGATCAGATCGGTTCAGATTTATATATAGCTCCCACTCAAATTTCGCTCTCGATTTGAGTATTTTGCTCTAGAAACCACATATTTTATCAGATTGTCTTCAAATTTGGCAAACTATCTTATATTTCTACTAAAAATAGTCATGGTGAAAATGGGTCAGATCGATTCAGATGTATATATAGCTCACAAATTTCACTCCCGATTTGACTTTTTCCACTCTATAAACCACATATTTTAACAGATTTTCTTCAAATTTGGCAAAACATCTTATGTTTAATCTAGAAACACCCATGATGAAAATGGGTCAGATCGGCTCAGATTTATATATAGCTCCCACAAAAATTTCACTCCCGATTTTACTTTTTCCACTCTATAAACCACATATTTTAACAGATCTTCTTCAAATCTTGCAAAATCTATATATATAAAAGAGTTGCGTTACTGACTGACTGACTGACTGACTGACTGACTGACTGACTGACTTATCATTGACCAGCCCCCAGACCAAACGGCTGAAGCCAGGGTCATGAAATTTTCAGGGTAGTTCCCAAATATGACGTAGACGTCGACTAAGAAAGGGTTTTACGAAATTCGTACTTTTAGGGGATAAAATGGCCCAAAAAGGGATAAACATCGAACCTTCGTCCTGACTAAACGGCAGTAGCTATAAACATGAAATTCGGTGAGTTCCTTGCAATGACCATGCAGACGAGCTACAAATAGGAATTTTTCGAAATTTGTACTTTTAAGGGACGAGCGGGACAAAAAGGGATAAAAATGGTACCAACTAAAGTATTACAGCTAGAAACGTGAAATTTGGTATGTAAATTCCTCTGACCATATAGAAACGAAGTAAAATTGGATTTTTCGAAATTTGTACTTTTAAGGGACGAGCGGGACAAAAAGGGATAAAAATGGTACCAACTAAAGTATTACAGCTAGAAACGTGAAATTTGGTATGTAAATTCCTCTGACCATATAGTAACGAAATAAAATTGGATTTTTCGAAATTTGTACTTTTAAGGACGAGCGGGACAAAAAGGGATAAAAATGGTACCAACTAAGGTATTACAGCTAGAAACGTGAAATTTGGTATGTAAATTCCTCTGACCATATAGAAACGAAGTAAAATTGGATTTTTTGAAATTTGTACTTTTAAGGGACGAGCGGGACAAAAAGGGATAAAAATGGTACCAACTAAGGTATTACAGCTAGAAACGTGAAATTTGGTATGTAAATTCCTCTGACCATATAGAAACGAAGTAAAATTGGATTTTTCGAAATTTGTACTTTTAAGGGACGAGCGGGACAAAAAGGGATAAAAATGGTACCAACTAAGGTATTACAGCTAGAAACGTGAAATTTGGTATGTAAATTCCTCTGACCATATAGTAACAAAATAAAATTGGATTTTTCGAAATTTGTACTTTTAAGGACGAGCGGGACAAAAAGGGATAAAAATGGTACCAACTAAGGTATTACAGCTAGAAACGTGAAATCTGGTATGTAAATTCCTCTGACCATATAGAAACGAAGTAAAATTGGATTTTTCGAAATTTGTACTTTTAAGGGACGAGCGGGACAAAAAGGGATAAAAATGGAGCCAACTAAGGTATTACAGCTAGAAACGTGAAATTTGGTATGTAAATTCCTCTGACCATATAGAAACGAAGTAAAATTGGATTTTTCAAAATTTGTACTTTTAAGGGACGAGCGGGACAAAAAGGGATAAAAATGGTACCAACTAAAGTATTACAGCTAGAAACGTGAAATTTGGTATGTCAATTCCTCTGACCATATAGAAACGAAGTAAAATTGGATTTCTCCAAATTTGTAGTTTTAAGTGGCGAGCGGGACAAAAAGGGATAACACTTTTACCAATTTTACTATTACAGCTAGACGCGAAATTTTGTGTGTAAATTCCACTGATCATATAGCAGCGCAGTTAGTTTGTACTTCTAAGGGGTGCGCGGGACGAAAAGGGATAAAAATGCTGTACAATCCTGTGTTACCAAATAAAGTACATATTTTTAGGGGAGCAAAAACACATGTTACCTATAGTGATTTTTCAAAATGTGTACTTTTTGGGAAAGAGGTGCAAAAAGTTATAAACTGGCTGGCTGAATCTAGAAACATGAGATCGAGGATATAAATGGTTGTAATTTTTTGTTCAAAACTTAGTAGAAAACTATACATACGAAGTAGTTCAGCTAAAATAGTGCACATCGACAAGCACATTCCTTTGACTGTGTTTAGATTTATCTATATCCACCAAAAGAAAATTAAATAAATATTATCCAAAAACAGAGACGGATAAAATTAACGAATAACTTGCTTTTTCGCGTGCGAAGCAGCGGGTACTGCTAGTATCTTATATTTCAACTAGAAACACCCATGCACTGTGTTGCGGCTAGTGGAAAAGTAACTTTTTTCCGATTATTTTTTCAGTGTTTTTAATGATGCAATTTTGTCACAGACATTCCAAGTAAACAAAAAACACATAAAGCTTATTTTTATGTTGGCCCGTTGATTTTTAATTGATTTTAGAAGTCAAATATAGAAAATTTTCACGAAAAGAGGGGATTTCAGGGCTGTATTCAAAATGATCTCATTTGATTTTGGTGACAGATATTTTGATTCGGAAAAAAAATCTGCCTTCGGACAAGTATCTTCTGTAAAAAAAGGAATGTTGTTTGAGACATTTTTATATGCACCTTTTTTAGAACGAAACCCCGACTAAAGGTCCATTTTTCCTTTAAATTTGGGTTAGGTAAGCAATATCTAAAAAGTCCCAGAGAGTCCCAGTTCCAAACCACTACAGAAATGTTATATAATTTGTTTTCAACGAACTGTAAAAAAATCAGCTGCCCATTCCTGCCTTCCTGGGAGTTATAGCGATTTTAGTATATCACTCTCAGTATTTATTCCATAGAAATAGGACGGAAATTCTCGGAATCACTTATTGAATAATTTAATCATATTGGTTTTCGGGTGACTTTCCGTCATCCCACGTCAAATTTTTATTATTTTCAGACCGGTTTCGGCTAATCGCCATCTTCAGAAACACAAGGCTTTACCATGCGAGGAAAACATCAAGAAAAGACAATTGTGAAGACATATTACATTATCTGCTCGCCAATTCTGATCCCGCAATCACAAGTAGGAGAATACTGAAAGAGGAGGAACACCTGGAATTATCAGAGGAAGCAATGAACTTATTGGTAGATGACTGATAATTTGTAATTTTTCTGTAGAATGCAATAAAATATGCCTGTGTTATAAAATAGTATCTTCATTTTTTTTTTATTCTACATCTATTCTAGCACTCCACAAAAATGAGCATAACTCTCTTAAAACTGAAGCTATTGACTGATTGACAAACCGGTATCAAATTAAAGCTTTGATTGCCACATTTCAAATAAGAAATGAAATAGATTTTGGTTTTTTATAAAATTTCAGAGTTTTTCAACAAATATCGAAAAATCATGAAAATTTGACGTTTATAATTCTTGTTCGGACCACCCTATAATTTATTTAAAAAACTAATCATAGGGTATTTATCTGAAATAAAAGAAGAATTAAAATAAATTTTTTTTGTAAATTTTTCGAACAATTTTTTTTTTTGACTTTTGTAAATTTTTTTTTCACTCATTCTGTTTGTGATTTCATTCTGACCAATCTGTAGAAGTTTCTTATCGATACAATTAAAAATACAGTTTAGGCAATATGATTTCCAAAAAATTCCGCTTTCGCAACACTGTGCCATGATGCAAATTGGTCAGATCGGTTCAGATTTTATATAGATTTATATCTTGCTCCCATACAAATTTCGCTCCCGGCTTGACTTTTTCCGCCCCAGAAACCACTTATTTTCACCGAATTTCTTCAAATTGAGCATAACACGTTATACTTGGACTGGAAGAACCTATTGTACAAGTGGGTCACTGTATTCCATGTTTGGATGTAGCCCCGATACAAAATATTCTTCTTGATTTGACAAATTGGGCCAGGTCATATTAGCCTAAGATTAGGCTAACATACAAAAATCCTTCCCGTTTTCATTTTTTTACTGAATTGAATTGTATTCGGATAGAAGGTGGAGTGAATCATATAGTCGGCCCCGCCCGACTTTAGCATTTCCTTACTAGTTTTGGTTTAGGGAAGGTTATAAAAAGTCAAATAACAGCATCTTATTTTCACGATATTATTATCAAATGAAAGGTTTCAATTTCTACTTTCGAATTGTATTCCCAAATATTTTTTATATACATACGTGACTAGCAAAAGTAACTTATAAAAATATTTGTTTTAAACTTTTCATTTAACATAAATTAAACACCAGAAACACCGAGGATGTTATCTATCTTTTGGTGTAAATTTCCAACCAGATTTTTACATATTTTCAATGTCCACATTGAGAGACAATTTTATTTTTTCTTTTCTTTTTTGACAGTAATACCACAGACGCCTCCAACTTTTTTTGTCATTCCAAAGAAAAAATGAAAATATATTTTATAATCTATTCACAACTATTAAAAAACATCCTTTTTGCAGCCTCCAAAGAACTTGTGGGCTAAAATTAATCGTTGTTAAATACGCTGTTTCAAAAATGTATCACTGTTCATAGGATATGCTCGGCTTATTTACAAAAAATATTACGAGTAACTTTTTTGTAGACTATTTTAATCCTAAACTTTTATTTCCGATACAATTGGTTGGAAATATTTTGGAGTGGACAATAGAAGATTAAATAAATAGAGTATGTAAAATATGTTTAAAAAATTACTTCTAAACTGCTTTATTTTGCTGCACTTAGCTAACTGGCATCGATTATGCTATGTATGTAATTGATTATTAAATAATATCGATGTCCAATCGATTTGCGCCAATTGATTTGTGTTCAAAGTCTTCGTTGACTCTAACCTAACCTAACAAATAGTTTTTTTTTTCGTTTTTTAAATTTGGCTCAATGAAAAGTTCCCACACTTTTTGCTCTATCGAAAAATTTCTTTTCAATTAAAATCAAAGCACACTCTCAGAGCTCAGCAGAGAGCCAACTACCTATTGGCTGGTGCGATCGACGAATTAATCCACAATCCACCACCACGAATACCTACCACATCACTCTTTCTTTGAAGAAATGGGGAGAAAACCCAAACGCATGCGCGCCAACTTTAAAATTTGAAATAAGCGGTAAAAACAGCAAATGAAAGACACAAGACGCCAACAATTATCGAGTGTCTGCTCACATGTACTCTTTTCTTCATTGCTTGCTTCCAACAATTGTTAGGTGAGGGTGAGGGCTTTGTGGCCAATGTTGTTGCTGTTGCTGTTGTTGTTGGTGGGCAAGTGCGTTCGTTGTCTCCGTTGTTGTGGCCAACAACGGTGGTAACTGGCATTGGTGAGTTGTCACATATCGCCGCCGTTACGGTGTCTTATGTGGCGTTGTTGTTGTTTTGTTGTCTCTTCTTCTTTTGAATTCTTAATAAATCAAAGTAAAGAATATAAATTGGGACCAACACGCCTTCAACAGTCGCAGTTAGCATTTTTCAGCCAACGGAGCCTCACATACAGGTGTAGCGAGTGCAAGCTTTGGTCTGATCCCCTATCATTACAAGCCAACCAATCAACCTACATTCATTTCATCAATAGACCAAATAAGGATTACATGGATAACCACCAATTCAAGTGAACAATTTTAACAATTTTGTGTAACAAAAATAAAAACCAACAATAATAGCAAAGAAACAAAAAGAAGAAAAAGTAAAACATTTCAAATTTTGTGGATTATCTCAAGAAAAAACACAAATCCACAGAATAGAAAAATCAATCAATAGCAAAACAGCAAGAAACAAGTGCTAAAGTGCCCACCATTTTAAAGTTAAAGAAAATAACGACGACAACGACGACTCAAAGGAAAATCATGTGGAAATACAGTGTATTGCTGCTATGCCTAAGTGGATATTGTCTGGCCGGTCCAGTGGGCTTAAAGGTAAGTCCATAGTTCGACATTTCATGCGAAAGCTAAATTCCATTGTGTTCCAAATAAAGTTGAGTGCTTCGAAAAGTCTGAGCAATTATCGGATTGTGATGCCAAAAGCGAATCACTCCTCATCTTCCTAAAAGTATTTTGTTTCAAATTGGTCAACTTTAAATAATCCACGAAAACCGTTTATTTTTTATCGTTTAAATGGGTGTTATAATGATTGTTATTTTTAAATATTTTGTGTTAATTGTTTGTGAAAAAAATAGAAAGTCAGTGCTCTTTACAAGTCCTTTGAAGACAATTTTCTGTGCAAAAATCGTCTCGCCTCGTCTTTAGAAATAGTTTGGCAATCTGTGATCGAGTTTTACAGGGAGGTGGGGATACCAAGAGCTCATCACCAACTGAAAGTTGCAATTATGGTGAAAGGTTTTGTCGATCTTTTTTTTTTGAAATTATATATGTCAGCAGCAATAAGTGTCATGAATCAAATATTTCCATGCACTTGACTCGAGACTCATCTCCGATTTTTTTTAATTTTTGTTATATATCAGATCTTGATTAATATCCTTGTTTCGGTGACGGACATCATAAGTTTTCATAGCAACCAGCCGACCATATACAAATTTGTGTTTATAATTTATATAAATATCCCCGTATTTGAATTTTAACTTTTTTAAAGTTAACCTTTTGATTTCTTTTATTTTTCAATGAAGGATGTTGAGATGTCCTCATTTTAATTATAAGAATTAAAATTTTTGTCCGCAATTTTTTGTGTGCAATGAGGTGTACTGATACACAAATTCAAAAACAATTTTTATGAAGTATTTTTTCTGATTCTAAAATTACTAAAATTCCAATTTTCGACGAAGATACCCTTAGTATAGCAGTATAAGTTCGTTCACTTCCAGTTATACTTTAAATTAGAGGTAATAACATTAAAGGTATAAAATAAAAAAATTAATAATAAAAACATAAAAATAAATCATCACAAAAAAAACATAAAAGCAGGAAATATTGGAAACATATTTTGTTAGAGAATTTCCAAAAATTAAATAAACGAAGACAACAGAATTATTGGGAAAAGTAAAATAAAATAAAACAAACAACACCAGTTTTTCCTATGGCCTCAAGCTGAAAAAATACAAAAGAGAATTAATAAAACAAAAGGTCAACAATACACAAAATCAATTAAATAACCAAAAAACTAATTCATAAAAAAATTAATATCGTTTATGACACCACAATAAATTAGAAAATTGTATACTCAGCCTTCCAATAGAATGTTTCTAATATTTTACAAAAAATCTAACAAATTAGTCGATTTATAATTTATTATAAAATACTAATTTAATAATGTTATAATATTAATAATTTATTATAAAATAATTTTCAAATCAATAAAGTCATTGCAAGATATCAAAATTTCCATAGAATGTTTTGATATGATTGAGATTGGTTTACGTGGACACTATGATTTACCTGACTTAAGGTATAAAATTGCCACTCCCAGATTTACTATAAAAATTTATTTAAATTATAACCATTAGTCAGTCACAGTACATAACATTTTATAAGTAAATTAGAAAATATAAAAAAAATGTTACTCCAAAATTTCTGAATTTTTATCAACAAAATCAAATATAAATAATATTAAAAATCATACCTTTAGAAAGAGCACAAGTTTTATTGTAAATAAATGATGTTGCAAAACAATGGTTCCACAGTTGATCAATGTTTGTAAAATAATGAAGGATTTTCGAATAAATCGTATTCATCAAAAGTCAAAATTGTTGCATTTGTTGGTCAGAAAATCCGCGACTGATAGTTAAGAAACAAATACATCCTACATCCTGGCCAGTGTTTCGGATTAAATGCTACTGGTCACCCCATAACAGTTGACAGGATAGTCCAGATTTATGTTTCCAAATTGTTTAGTATGGGTGTGTACGTTTCAACAAGATATTGTCATTTAGTATACTGTCGGAGAAACAATTCAATTACTTATAGAGAATATTTTTTGACAGTTTAATTTCGTTATTCGATAATATGAAGCTTCTTGTCAGATAATGTTTTTTTATGTTTTGGAAGTCTTAGATTAAACCTAAGAGCAGCCACGCCTTAAAAATGAATTGTTGGGCATTAATTCGATATTTTGAGAATGTTTTTAAAATTTGTTATTCTCGTTTCAATTTATTTTTCCTAAATAAATAATCAGTTTTTAAAACTAGCGGAAATGAATCAATCAGTTAAATTATTATTTCAAAAATTCACAATAGATTGAGAATTCGATTGAGCTTAATATTTTAAAGGAATTTACCAACTTAATAACAAAGTTACTTGCTACTCTCTTAGTATTGCTGGCAGATTTTTCTTCCTGATACATTTAGGAAAACGCCATGGGTAACAATGCTACCACCTCATACAGTCTCTTAATTATAAGCTAATAAGTCGAATCGAACAGGTCTAATATGCATTTTCGATTTGGCTTAACATTTCTGCCACTCGCTTAACAATTGAGTATGGTGTTGCCAAATCTTTCTTACCGATCCATTTAGTACAAACCCATGTTAACGTTGCTGCCACCTTAGCAATATTCCTCAAGAAAATTTAAATTAATGGAGTGGACATTTAAGAATTTCAGTAATAGGAGTTTTTTAAATTTTTATTTTATTATCCTGTCGCTAATTATGTTTATTTTTGCCACAAAATTAAAATAATTTAAAATTGAAATTGTCAAACAAGTATCCATTAGAAAACCAAACATACCAACAAAAAAGTTATTTGTTTTTCGATTGCTTCTGATAGTTCAAGAAAGGTGAATCCATTTTGGCTGAGTGAAATTGCACTTTGTGGCCGGCCAAAACAACTTTCAGACTAAAACGAATAAACATTTCAGAAGTTATTCTATTAAAAGGATTAGGTATACAACGAATAAAGGTATTCAAACTTCAAGATGTCTTCAACTGAAAAAATACTTTTATTTCCTCATTTTTTTAAAAACTATCTTTTTTACCTGGCGTTCATGGGCTCATTCTTCCCAATTCCCCTATTTCGTATGCTTTTGATAGATTTAATTTTAATTTATAGATTTAAAATATAGTTTGTGTGGGCGGTACCACGCCCCTGTCCAGAAGTCAACTACAGTAAAGTTTTCACTTTACATTAATTTATATATACATAGATAAATTCTAAACATATATTCATAAATTCAGTAAAACAAAAAGGCGTTTTTTAAACCAAAACATAATCATTAACCATAGATTTTGCAAAAAATAACCCACATTGCTGTTGGAACAGTTAGACACATAGGCCTTATAGGGACTCGCTGAATATTTCAATGCATTTCAAATATTTCAAGGCATTTTCAAATACCATTCCACTGTGAATACACCCACCATCCTATGCTGTAGGGTACCAAATAGTGAAATGAAAGGAAATGCTTATGCATATCCGTTTTCCTCTAAGCAACACACACACACTCTTGGCTGGCCATTTTGCCGCCCAGCTTACTCGTATGGCATTCGGCATTCCTGTTGCGGAAGTAAGTCCAATAAAATACTTGATATTCATTCATTCTGTTCGAAAAACTCTTCTCTCGGTCTTTTTATGTTCATTGCGCATTTCTATTGCTTTCCATACGTCTCATTCGTTTCATTTCGGTTCGTTTTCGTCTTCGTTTTGTGATTGTTGTTGGTGTTCTCGTATATCATTTCTCCAAAGTGGTGGTCATTTAAAATTCTAGACACTGCTCTCCAGACCCGCTAATAAAAAAGGCCATACGTGTAATTTGTTTTATGTGTCGTCGTCTTGTGCAAGCTCGGCCAGAGGTCTTCTTCATTCTTGTTGGTGGTGGTGTATTCAAATCGAGCGTCTGCCGAAGTTATCCCCATATGAAGGAATTGTGTTGTTGTAGTTTTTTTGTTTCTTTTCTTAGTGAGTAATGATGGTATTGCAAAAAATTTGCATGCGTGCCATCGTATTCGTCATTTTTATTCCACCTGATCGGTCTCTGTCTGCGACGGCGGACTGACTGTGGGCACAGGCCAGACGTACGAGTGACTGACGAGCAAGTGGCCATAACGGTGGCAACATTGTAAGAATGAAAACTCAAGTCGGAAGTTTTAAATGCTTAACGAGGATTTGTTTTCGCTGAGGAATTTTTATGTTTTCGGAGGAAAAAAATGTTGTAATTGAATGCTTAAGTGGAATTTAATGATCCCTGGTTATTCCTTTGAATTTTTTTGTAGTGACCGTGATGAATACGAAATTAAGTTGGGCTATGGGAGTTTCATGGGTTTTTAATGGCTGTCGGCAACATTCTGATGAAGTTAGAAAAATCCTTATGGAATCCTGGCATTGTGGGTACGTGTCTAGATATTACATTTGATGATTGTGGATCGATAGTAATGCATTGCATTTCAATAGAGTTTGAGTTAATCAATATCAGTACCTGAACGGTCTTAGAATAAAGCTTTAGTTTAGAATAATTTCTTGCTATTTTATACAACTAAACAGAAATTGTAATATAAAAAATATATCCAGTTTCATATGTTTCCCATGAGTTTAAAGTAATTCAAATCATAAATAATCAAATGTCATTATTAATTAGTGGTTTTAGGGATTTTTGTGACATAATTCTATATCACGGAAAGAAGAATTAACCATTTTTGAATGATAAGTTCCCTTGTTGAGATAAGTAAGGATTTTTATGATATTTTTTAGGATTTTTATGATAACCAAAGGTTTGAAGGAAAAACCGCAGGCGGAAGTTTCATATCATCATGTTGATGAAGAAGAATAGGAAATGAAATTTAATAAAATTTAGTTTAGGGTTTTTAACCCAACATTTTAAATTGATCAAAGTAAAACTATCTAAAAATTCACATTGTGGAAAGATAAATTCTTCCTAGACAAAGGAAAAAATAATATTTTTAAGGCACAGATTTTTTCTCACGCCACGCTACTTTGCACTACAGTGCAGAGTAGTGTGGCGAAAACACACAAAGTACGGGGATGTTTTTAAAAGGTATGAGATTATGATAGCGAGTTGCCGTAGCAGTCCAACGTTTGCGGAATAAAATTGCAACAAAATAAAATTCGTTGTAGTTTTTTAAATTCAAATGATAACATTATTTCACTCAAAATTGCCGCAAATATATTTTTAAATTAAAGTTGAAATAAAGATTAGATTTGTATTTAAAAAATATGTTGTTGCAATCTTATTCCGCATACGTTACATGCAAAATTCAGTACTCTACAATGACTAGCAGGCGATTGGCCTCTGTAAAGAGTCTTGATTGAGAATTTTTCAGAATCTTATGCCGATCATAATTATATACATCTTAGCCTAGCTCTGTAGGCTATTTGCTTACTATTTGCGCAATTTCTATTAGAATCGCAGATAGTGCTCAAGATGGAAATTTAAATATTGCTTCACTATATCAATATAAAGCCATTGGAATTAGCTTTAATTTGATGTATATATCAATATAGTGGATAGGGATGACCATAATAAATAAATTTTACCAGTTTTTAAACTAAATGTTCCATGTTGTCCAGACTTCAGGTGGTATATTATAAAATACAGCCATAACAGGCGTAGAGTAACATATTTTAAATTGGCACTTGATCTAATGACCGATAAATAAACTTAAAGATTTTCGTACTTTGTTTTAATCCATATAATTTTGGAACAAATTAGAACACAGGTGATTTAGAGAACACCTAATAGAGTTCCTTCAATGTTTATTAGTCATACTCTCTAATTTTTTATTATATTATATATATTATTTTATTTCCTCGATCTAAGTCAAAGTCATCCATTATTTAATTAACGTCATCTATGGTTCATGGTAACGGTTTTCCATAATCAATCCTGGGTCAAATTTACACGTCTACATCTGATTTGAATCTGTAACAACACCAAAAATGAGATTTCAATTTTTTTCGACGAGTCTCGATCCCCAGGAAAACCAGCCCATATGTATATTTCCTCGATCTAATCAAAGTCACCCATTATTTAATTAACGTCATCTATGGTTCATGGTAACGGTTTTCCATAAACAATCCTGGGTCAAATTTACACTTCTACGTCTGATTTGAATTTGAAACAACACCAAAAATGAGATTTCTATTTTTCGACGAGTCTCGATCCCCAGAAAAACCAGCCCATATGCAATTAATATTGAATTTAAAGCAAAAACCTTTTGACCCGGACCATTCCTAACAAATATTACATTACATTCTATGCCTTTGTGTCGAAATCCAACTTATCTAGCCTTAACAATCGTATTCATAATTATTCTCAATATATTGACTAAAATGTAAAGTTGTTTTAAAGTTTGCCAAATTATATTTACAAATGCTCTGCATTCCCTTGGATTAAAATAACCCCCGAATACGTAGAATATGATTCTGACGATATAAATACATAAATATTATTATAAGACATAAATATTAAACTATTGATAAAATCGTTTTTCACTTTAATCTTTTGAAATGTCACTAAAATCTATTTTGTTGGTTAGTAGAATATCCTTTTTCTACATTCAATAAAACAACTGATTAAAAATTATATCAATTCAAGTATACTTAGGATTACTATATTTTCTTGAATATGCTGAAAATTGTGTTGTCATTTATTTTGGTTTAAGACCAAAGGTTGTGCTGAAGTCTTCAGCAGAACCCAAAATTAGCAAAAAGGCAAAGTGAGACCTTTATTGTTGCAGCTAAAAGTTGACTGCGCAGTTTCGATGGTCGCTACCCCATCTCGTCAGAACTTTCGTTGACTTAAATCAGGGTTCATATTAGTACCAGCGGTCACATATGACAAATGAGAAGCGCTGATAAACAAAATATTCCACCGAGCTAAGTCGACACACTAAAAATCTCACTTTGCCAATTCAATGTTATGCATGTGCTCGCATCGCTCGCAACAATGCAAAGGTTGTTGTTGTACGGTATGTCCCGTCTTCACTGTACCTCGTGTGTATTGTTGTTGTTTGTGTGTATAGTTGGTCTGTTATGTTGTATGTGTTGTCATTTATTTTGGTTTAAGACCAAAGGTTGTGCTGAAGTCTTCAGCAGAACCCAAAATTAGCAAAAAGGCAAAGTGAGACCTTTATTGTTGCAGCTAAAAGTTGTAAGTAATTAATCGCATTTTAATGTTTCTTTTTGAGCTCTCTTAGTATGTTAAGCAATTTGGAGCAACATTCGATTGTTAGCAGTTGAAATTTAGTTTATGTTTTCATTTTTTTTGTAGTGATTAACTAATTAAAATTGTCAAATGGGTTGCATTCATTTGTTAAACCCATCAAAAAATAATTGATTAATTAATCTTATCAAATTATTGTTATACTGATGATGCTTGACAACTAACATGCTAAGGGAAAAATTCCGCTCTCAGTATGTACAAGCCACTACTGGCATTAATATGTATATAACAGCACTGCTAACATTCAGTCTAATCACTACCCCTACGGTTAGTAACAGTAGTTTACAATGCCTGTTCTCTAATTGCTCTCAGAGTTCATCTATAGGGATAAATTTCCACTCTGGGTTCACCAATACACGTTATGCGTATTACAGCACTGCTTATATTCCATCTAATCACTACTCCCTACTGTACTGTAAAAGTTTGCAACAGAGATTGAGAGAAAAATCAGCTCTTGGTAATACATGTCCATTCATAGTCCCCAATTTCGCTCGGTGAATACAGATTTTTGTAGTTTGAATGCCAATTTTTTACTTTTTTAATTATATTATAAAAAACTAATTTGTGGATTAAAGTATTAGTGAAACATAATTTTACCAAAATTAATTTCCATGTTTGGATGGAGAGCCGGTAAGTTAGGCCAATGCATTGAGCGCTAATGGGACCAGATAGAGAATTTCGAAACGCCACATTCTTGTAGGCCCAACTCTTCTCTAAAAAATAGCTTCAGACACGTCTGCTCTATCTCTTACCTATACAACTGCAAATGCCACAAATACTCAGAATATCTTCTTGTTTCTAAAGAATTAATGAAAAGTCCATAATATGTTTTATAATCTTTTCTACACTAAAATTGTATAAATAAATAGAAATAGCTCAGAAAGGATTTTTGATGGAAAATCCAGAATTTGGAATCCGCATAAAGTCAACGAATAATGTTTATGTCCACTCAAATATTTACACTTCAATGCTACTTCCTGTTGGACATCCTTGAAAGTACTTGTGTTTTAATATTGTATATCCATGTGTAAAATGTATTGTGCATGACTATATGTTGATGTTTTTCAAAAAAAAGTAAATAATATCTTAATATTTAATTATGCTTGACTCGTAACATAACTATAAAAGTATAGACTCGTTCATACATACATTATGTATGTATGTATGTGTGTACATATTTATTAAAAATCTAAAATAACAAAACATAAAAGAAAAACGATTAATCATGCAAACACCAAAATGATCAAAGGCCGAATGAATGAATGAAATTATTTAACAACAATCTTTCTTTAGTTTTCTTCAATGGAAAGGTCTCATTAAAATGCAGAAAACAGACGAATACATTTCATTTTATTTATTTACAAAATAATATGTGATAATATTTCAACCTAACCAAAATTGATAGTAATTTTATTACCCCACCGCCGACACCAACACCACTAACACCACTGCCATAATGCCGAAGCTGAAGCCAAAAATGCGATAAATTCGACGAAAAAGCGCAGGTGCAACTACTCGCACTCGTATCCACAAAGTTGCGCATAGGCAAACGAACACGGACAATGACTGTGGCGCGCATGCTCACTGATCAATACACACACGCACACAGACGATTGAACAATAATTGAAATTTCTAAACGAAAGCCATGTATGTATGTGCCTCCATCGACTGGGCAGACATGCATACATTCGTATCAATATCAATAATAAACAAAATAATTCGTTAATACCCAGTATTGAAATTTCACTTTACGCCTCTCGAAGGAAAACTAGAACAGAAGTGAAATTTTGTGTTTTGTTTTCACGTCGTTGTTAACGCTTTTTCGCATTGTGTTTGTGGTTGGCGGGTGTAGGCGAGCAAAGTTCATAGCCATTATAATATGGCCGGTGTTAGTAATCAAATGGCCAAAATTATAAGTCTCACAACACACAAAGTCACGTGCTGGCTCACCCTTGTTTAAAATTCACCTCATGTTTTGGATGGCAGTTGTTTTGTAATAAATATTTATTTAACATTGTTTCCTCTCCTCGATCATTTTTTGCAGAGGAATATGCCCATCGGCATACAGCAGAGAGCCGATGATGCTGCTGAGATGATGGCGGAGACGGAGTCAGCCAGCAGTGCTGCTGAACCCAGTTCGGCTGAGATGATGATCATGTCTAGCCTGACGTTGCCCAGCAATGCCACCTCCATAAGGGCTGACATCACCGACAACTTCTCGTGTGATAACAAGACATACGGTTACTATGCCGATGTTGAGAACGATTGCCAGATCTTCCATGTATGCTTGCCTGTCACCTATGCCGATGGTAAGGAGAACACATTCCGTTGGAGTTTCATTTGTCCCGAAGAAACTGTATTCAGTCAGGTAAATATCAGGTGACATCTCCCAAAGTTCTATCCGTTAATCTATTTCTTTGCAGGACTCCTTCACCTGCATGCGTCCCGAGGATATGGCCATCTCTTGTGAGGAATCATTGAATTATTACGAATTGAATCGTAATTTCGGCATGATCGAACAAGATTCCGAGAAGGAAAATAGTGAAATGCCCGCTGCCGAAGTTAGCCAATCGGCCGTGGAAGCTGAACCCCAACCTGAGGCCATGAAACCCAATATGGCCATGGAGGAGCCCATGCCAGCCGTTGAACAACCCAGCAAGGTACAGAAGCCCAACCGCAGAAAGCCCGGTCTTTCGTATGCCGCCCAAAAGAAACCCATCAACAGCCATCCCTTGCGTAAAATCCCCCAGGTCCAGCCCGTATTGAATACAATCGTCGAGAGCCAAGCTGCCGAGACAAGCGAAACTATTAAGCCCGTGCAGGAAGAAGAAATTAAACCCATTGTCCAGAAGTTCAACAGACGTCCAGCTCCTGTTATGGCCAATACATTCAAGGACAAAATGCAAAACTCGAAAACCGAAGCTCTGAATGCCCTGCGCTCGGACTTGTACAATCAAAAACGCAAACGTCCCACCATGTTCAACAAGAAGCCCATCGAACAGCCGGCCGAAGAGGAGCAAGTGCCAATCGAACAAGAGCCCGCTAAAGAAGAAGAAGAATCTCAGGTCGAAGATAAAGTATCCGAACAGAGTTTTTCCCAACTGGGATCTGAAGTGTCAAACGGCAATACTGCAACTCAAGTGGCCGACTCAGAAATTGAAGCTTCCCAAGTCCAGGAAGTTTTTGTGAAACCCGAAGAACCTCAAGCTGCTGAAACCCAGGAAATGGTAGAGGAGTCTATTAAGGTGGAAGATGAACCTGAAGCTGCTGCTGTTGAGTCTGAACAAACCCAACAAGTCTTGGAAGCTTTCGAAGAAATTCCAGCTGTTATTGCTGAAGTCATGGAATCCGAACAACCTGCACAGGAAGAAGAAAAAAAGCAAGACGAAGAAATGGTTGCCGAGGATATGCAAACTGTACAGGAAACTCAAAATGCCGAAGAAGTTCAAACTGCCGAGGAAGTACAAACAGCTGATGAAGCCCAAACTATCGAAGAAGCTCAAACTGTCGAAGAAGTCCAAACAGCCGATGAAGTTCCAACTGTCGAAGAAGTCCAAACAGCCGATGAAGTTCCAACCGTAGAAGAAGCTCAAACTGCTGATGAAGTTCCAAGTGTAGAAGAAGCTCAAGCTGTCGAAGATGTTCAAACTGCTGAAGTTGCTCAAATCGCCGATGAAGCTCAAACCGTCGCTGAGGCTCAAGTGGCTGAAGAAATCCTCCCTGTCGAAGAATCTAAAAATGCTGATGAAATCCAAACTGTCCAAGAAGCCGAAGCTGTCGAAAATAGCCAAACTGCCCAAGAGAATCAAATTGTTGAGGAAGACTTAAGTGTGCAAGAGCCTGCAGCCATTGGACAGGAAGTTCAAACAGCCGAAGAAACCAAAAACGCCGCTGAAGTCCAAAATATCGAGGAAGTTCAATCTGTGGAAGAAGCTCAAAATGCCGAAGAAGTCGAAACTGCTGAAGAACCCCAAGCCGCCGAAGAAACTCAAAATGCTGAAGAAGTCCAAACTGCCGAAGAAATGCAAACTGTTGAAGAACCACAAAATGCCGAAGAAGTTCAAGCTGTGGAAGAAACCCAAAATGCCGAAGTAGCTCAAGCCGAGGAAGAAGTCGAAACTGCTGAGAAAACTCAAACTGCTGCGGAAGAAGCTCAAACTGTCGAAGAAGCTCCAGTGGCTGAAGAAATCCACTCTGCCGAAGAAACTAAAAATGCTGCAGAAATCCAAACTGCCGAAGAAACTCAATCAAATGAGTTGGAAACCCAGAATATTGAAGTTGCCCAACCTGTGGAAGAAGCTCAAGTAACTGCTGAAGAACCCCAGTCTGTTGAAGAAGCTCCAGAAGATCAAATGGCTGAAGAAACCAAACCTGTGATGGAGTCCGAAGTTATTGAAGATACCAAAGCCAGCGAAGAGGTGCAATCTGAAGAGCAAAAGCCTCAGGAAATTGAAGAATATGCCAACATCGAATCTGCTGAATCTGTCAAAACAAATGAGGAAATTCAAACACCTGAACAAACCATTGCTGAAGAAGAGGCTGTTGCTGCTGAACAAGCTGAATCATCTCCCATCGCTGAAGAAACCGAACAAATTAAGAGCGCGCTACCTGCTGAAAATGAAACTGAACAGGAACAAGCTGCTGCTGTTGTTGCTGCTGAACCCGCCATTTTCGAAGAGAACTCTGAGGAAGCCGCTGTTGCCC
This sequence comes from Polietes domitor, assembly GCA_947397865.1. NCBI lineage: Eukaryota > Metazoa > Arthropoda > Insecta > Diptera > Muscidae > Polietes > Polietes domitor. Next base: position 35,045,298 of record OX377621.1, read on the forward strand.
CTGTTCAAACAATCGAAGAAATGGAAGCTGAAAAGCCAGCCGAAGCCCCCGAGTCTATGCCAGCCACCGAAGAAATGGCCGAACAAGATCCCATGGTCCAGCAAATGTTCGAGGAAGACAACAAGAAACAAACAATTGGTGGTTTCAAACCCGTCGATCCCGCTATGGCTGCCGAAGCTGAACAATTGATTGCCGACTTCATTAATACCTTGAGAAAGAATGACTTCACCAACGAAAAGCCGGGTATGCCCATGCAAATGACATTCAATGAGGAAACTGAACAAATGCCCGAACAAGTTGTTGCCGAATCTGTCCAGATGGAGGATGCTCCAGAAATTGTAGAACAAGCTGAAGTCGAGTCTCAACCACAAATTATTGAAGCTCAAGCTTCTTCCGATGAAGACAAAACTGTAGAAATGGAAGCAGAAGAAGAAGCCAAACCTGAAGCCGAGATGAATGCCGTTTCGTACTTGAAATCCAGCGAAGTGCATAGCTCCGAAGTCAACGAAGAGACACAACAGCAACAAGAAGAAGAACAAGCAGTCGCCGCTCCAGTTTCAGTTCCAGAAATGATCATGTCTCATATGCCACAAGAAATCTCGGAAATTCCCGTTGAAATCATTTCTGCGCCTCTTGAAGAAATGCCCCAACAACAGTCGGAAGAACATATCGTCGACAACATGCCTGCCAACAATGAAGAGAAGCCTGAAGAAGCCGAGGCTCCTGCCATGTTCATGGGTGGCTACCGGCCTTTGAGTATTGACGATATCGTCGAATTGGTCAAGGAACGTTTGGACCAAAAGCCCAAGGATGAAATGGAAACACCCATGCAATTGGATCAAGTCTTGAACGAAGTCAAACCAAATGCCGATAAGGTGGAAGAAGAAACAGTTGCCTCCGACGACCAACAATCTCAGGAAACTCAACAGTCCGAGGAAGAAATTGTCATGCCTATTTATCAACGCTCAGCTGATGCCGCTAAAGTCGAAACTGACGTCCAAACCGACAGCCAGGATGAGTCGGCTGTAGCTGTCGATGCTGTTGTGGCCCCCTCCACCCAAGAGAAGTCGAATCGTTCCTATAGATCTCGCAGTATGCTGTCCGCCAAGTTGGATCCCCGCAAACGCCGTTTCCTTTTCCGGTCTGACGAAAGCTAAGTCTCTCTCTTACCGCGCCTGACCAATCTCTTGGAGAGATTGTTTAACCTTAAACTGAGCCATTTATCCCGCCCAAAATCTTATTATTTTAGATTTTTTTAAAACATTCGCCTTCATTCTCTCTTTCTCGCTGTCAACCCAACTCTCCTATCCATTTCTCCCTCTCTCTCTCTTTCTCACACTGTCTGTCTACACGCTAAGGTGTTCGCTTTCTCACACTTTCACTCTTATTTTAATTGTATGCAATTTACATACGATGTTGTGTGAGTGTGTGTATGGCATAACAAATAATTTGACTGTTTTTTCTAACGTTTTTTCTTTGAAGAATTTATTTTAAAAAAATTAGAAACACTTTCGATTTGTGTTTCTGTTTAGATTTAAATTAATTTAAACAATACTTTCTAGGCGTTCTTTTCAGAATGACATAAATTATTTCGAATTATTTTTTTGTTTTGTTATTTGTTTTGCGATTTAAAGAAAGATAAAATAATAAATTTGTAATTGTATGTCGATTTTTTATTTAAATAAAAAAGAAAATAATTTAAGACGGTCGTAGTGTATTTTGGGAAATTTTTGGGATTGGCAAATATCTGTCGATAACACAGAATGTAATAGGGGCGTTTTGGGACCTTTTTACATTCTTATGACATAGACACCGTGTCTTAATATGTTGACGACTGTTTCTAAGCCACCGTTTAAGTGTGAAAGATAAATTATCTTAAAGTCATTCGTTGTTTATTTATAACATATGATAGTCTTATCAAAGTGGTTTAAACTAATGTAATTATTGGCTCTATATTTGTTTGCATCCTAAACGGATGGTATGGACTAAAGTAATATGCCCAAACATATGCTACTAATTCGAATAACTGCCAAAGAAACGACGGATGTAAAATAAATAAAACAGAAAAACAAATACAAAATCACATCAAATCTAAAAAAAAAATAATTTTTGGAATATATTAATATGTTGTCGCTTTTGTATAAATTAACATATTTCTCAACTGATGATATATATACCTACTATGTGAAATAAACTAATAAAAATCACATGCAAAATTTCGCAACCCTTGCATGGCATTGCGAATGCAATATTCCACAGAAAGACGGAACCAATAAAAGTAGTGTGTGGTTTCTGCTCAAAATTCGTGTGAATCGATATTTCATTCGGTGAAGCTTGATTATAAATTTTCGAAATTCATTTTTATACCCTCCACCTAATGACGGGGTTATATTCACTTTGTCATTCCGTTTGTAACACCTTGAAATATTCAAATTCAAGTATATATATTCTGGGTCGTGGTAAAATTCTACGACGATTTAGCCATGTCCGTCCGTCTGTCTGTTGAAAGCACGCTAGCTTCCGAATGAAATGAGCTAGGAGGTTAACATTTCTCCTTAATGTGTGTAGTGGTTGGTGGGGATTGAAAGTGGACGAAATTGACCCAAAGGGAAAACATTTTCCCTCACAAGGACTAAAAATACCCATAATAAACTCTAATATTTTAGAGTATTTAAGCATGTCTGCTTGTACATACTTGATATTGGGTATGTATGTGTATTCCCTCTATAACAAAAACGTGCACCATAAAGTGATTTTTATTCTTAGGGGGTAAAATGAGGCAAAAAGGGAAAAAAATGGTACATATTAGGGGTAAAATGGGAATAGAATAATGAAATTCGGTTAGACACGTAAAATAAACAGATTTTTCGAATTTCGTACTTTTGGGGTTAAAATGGAAAAACGGGATAAAAATTGTACCAACCAAATGACCGCAGCTAGAGTCATGAAATTCGGAGTATACATTCCTCTGACTGCGTAGACACAAAAAATAAATGTTTTTTCCAAATTCGTACTTTCAAGGAATACAATGAGTAGAGAGGGATAAATATGGTACCAACTAAACGACCGCAGCTAGAATGATGAAATTCGGCGTGTACGTCCCTCTAATTGCGTAGACACATTTAGAAAGTCGTACTCTTAAGGGGGTGGAATAGAAAAAAGGGGATAAAAATGGTACCAACCAAATGGCCGCAGCTAGAATTATGGAATTCGGTGTATACATTCCTCTGGCTGCATAGACAGGCAAAATAAAAAGTTTTTTCAAATTCGTACATTTTACTTTTACGGCAAAAATTGGTTGAATCATGAAGTTAGGTTATTTCGCACTATGTTCGATATGTACATTTATTGGTATCCTTTTATTTAAGGTTTAAATTAATAAAAATATTTTATTTATTTATAAAATATTTTTTCAATATTTGTATATGTTTTGGTTTGGCTATTTAAAAAATATATTTTCCTGTAATGTTACCTCCTCTGCCTCTGTGGAATCCATGGTGGAGGGTATATAAAGTTCGGTCCGGCCGAACTTAATGCCGTTTTTACTTGTTATATCCAGCACCTTTTCGTGGAATATCGGCTCAGAAATAATTTTCATTATTACTGCTCTATAACCTTCACATTAGACCGGATCTCGAACATTTTTTTCCAGAAAAATGCATGGATGTTGTACTACATTTTACACACATTTATTACATAACATAGGTATTTCTCGCACGCTGTCAGAAGTTGTTTATGATACATACTATTAAATTTGAAGGAAATTATACTATAATTCAAAAACAGAAACATTAAAAAACCTAAGTATAAGTATCGAATCTGTATAATTTCACCATTGACCGAACGGCGCAAATTATTAATTACTGCAAATGCCAAACCAAACTGAGCACAGTTGATAATAGCGTAGCCAGGGTTAAGACAAAACACCCAGAAATTATATTTAGGGGAGATATGAACCTGCATACTTATTATTTTTTCCTATTACCTATTATTTCCGGTGTTCCAATGTGGAACATAGGGTCATAACGTCAAAATATAGACTACATAAAAATGTTAAAAAAGTTAAAATAATTTCACCTTTATGTGAGAAATGGTCATAGATGTGCATTAGGAGGGGTCACGAAAATAAATTGCACCGGTCACCACCCAGAAATGAAGTTTGGATTGTTTAATGATGATCTGCAAAATATTTCGTCACTGGGTCCAGCCATCTATGAACTAACGCTCCTGGAAACTCCTCTAAAAATCATGTTTTTCCCGCGCTATTTTTTTATGTTCCATTTTTGCACTTTAAATAAAAATTTTTATTCTTGCAAAGAAAAATTCATTGGTCGTATTATTGAACGTTTATGTTGATTTTTCGTGGTTTCCAAGGTGACCGCAAAAAACTCACATCTCTTGGAAACATTTTGAAAGCTTTGAGAAATAAATGATGCCAAAATGATGAATATCGGATGATTTCCACATAAGGCTAGAAGGTAAAATCCATATTGACTTAATGTAAGTCCATCCATACACATGTTCTCTGAGATTGAGGTTATATAAAAGGGTGGTTAAATTTTAAGGTCCGATGTTGATTTTGAATAAAACACAAATTATTTAGGAAATTATTGTCATTTCTTTTTACTATGATAATATTGGTATGGTTCAATTATGTATGGAACAAAATATCGGCCAAATGGCCGCAGCGACCTCAATTATACTGAGGCATAATTGAGGTTCTATGCCGTTAATGTGCCGAATTATCTCAATTCGAATTTATTTATCGAAAGCCACACAGCTAACGAAACAATGGCTCTTTTCATTGTTTCGTTAGCTGTGTGGCAGAAAATATATAAAAAATCAAAATTCTTGTCGAAATTATTTACCTTTAATATGAAAATGTGGACAACAATGTTTTCGATTTTTTCCCAAATCTGGAAAAAATATATTTTCATAAATTTTTAAATAGATATTAAATAGATTAAAAAACAAGTGAGGAAGGTTAATGTCAGGCGTGGACGACTATTTGATACCCTACACCCTGTGGTGTGGTGCATTTTGCACCGGCTGATATACGATTCAGCTATAAGAGGAGAATATACTACAAATTTAATACTTCAATCTGTATTTGTAAGAAAATTTGAACACAAATTTTGAATGGGAGCTATAATAAATCTGATTGAAATATAAGATGCTCTCCTAAATTGTATGGAAATCTATATATATATATATAGTCGACACACTAAAAATCTCACTTTGCCAAGACTTAGTTCTGTGGAATATTTTGTTTATCAGCGCTTCTCATTTGTCGTATGTGACCGCTGGAACTAATATGAACTCTGATTTAAGGCAAAGATATGCATTCGCCTTTTTGCTAATTTTGGGTTCTGCTTCAGAACAACCTTTGGTCTTAAACCAAAATAAATGACAACACATACAACATAACAGACCAACAATACATGCAACCAACAACAATACACACGAGGTACAGTGAACACGGGACATACCGTACAACAACAACCTTTGCATTGTTGCGAGCAATGCGAGCACATGCATAACATTGAATTGGCAAAGTGAAATTTTTAGTGTGTCGACTTAGTTCGGTGGAATATTTTGTTTATCAGCGCTTCTCATTTGTCATATGTTACCGCTGGTACTAATATGAACCCTGATTTAAGTCAAAGACATGCATCCGTTGCGAAAGTTCTGACGAGATGGGGTAGCGTCCATCGAAACTGCGCAGTCAACTTTTAGCTGAAACAATAAAGGTCTCACTTTTTGCTAATTTTGGGTTCTGCTGAAGACTTCAGCACAAACTTTGGTCTTGAACCAAAATAAATGACAACACATTGCAATTTAATTTTAAAAATTATTACTATTCGTACTTATCCCGAAAAACTTCGTTGTGCAAAGTTTCATTTGGTTCTGGCTACAATTGCGACCTGTACTTTGATTACAAAAATAAATGGACAGACAAAGAATCGATTCAAAAAGTGATTCTAAGTCGATCGGTATAATTAACAATGGGTTATCGCTACCTCGCTTCCTTTTGGGTGTTACAAGCAAATGCTCAAAGACATAATACTCTCGTGGAGTGTATAAAAACTATTCCAAAAGATGAGCTTTCAAATTTCCGACTAATATTGACCATTTTTGTAGTTGTGTGAAGAAATAACCCCGAAAATATATATTAATTAATAACCATGATTCTAAACTACTATCTGCAATATTTTACCTTTGTGATCGAATTGAAACTCCTAAAATACTAAATATACCTTCGACAAAAATTGGAATTTTGTTTTAATTATTTCGGTCCGTAATCAAAATTTGATTTGAACTGCGATATTGTCCTGGCTCGAAACCATTTTGCATCTATATTTTATAGAATACAAATTTATTTGTATTCTGGCATTTACCTAAAGAGTCTAAGTATTTTGTTGAAAAGTCGCTGCGAAGCCACCTGATGAAGGCTTTCACAGGCCGAAAATCGTGATAGTGTTAACGTACATACAAGTAATAAATCGCATCATTTGTAAATAAATTTCCATTCTATAAAATATAGCTGAAAAATGGGTTTGAGCAATATCCCAGTTCAAATCAAAGTTTGTTATTTTATATTTTTGAAATTTATCCATGAGAAAATAATAACGTTTTCGAGTTTAAGACATCAAAATAAAACATACCCCTTCCAGAAAATAGTTGTAAACTAGTATTATTAAGATTTCATCTTTAATATTTCAGCCCCTATGAAATCGGAACACTCTTGGCTAGTTACGAACATTAAAACATTGTATTTATTGAACTTTGGATTTTTAGCTGTATGCGGATCACCTGGATCAATAATGTACACAAATTATGGACAATTTCATATTTTTACATTTTCATTACGAATCTCATCCGAACGATATTAAAATGTTTTCTCTTTGTAAAACCGAAACCGGCTCAACTCAACTTATAATCCTTGGATTTACATATTCATTTAAAAATTCATTACATTTTGAACTTATGCTATGGACAATTAAATTTGACAGCAAATTTGCAAGAGCTTAATATATTAACAAATACTTCTTTTAAGGTGGATGGATTTGGATATTTAAAGCAAAAAACACAAAAAATTAATTTTAAATATAAAACATTAAACATATAAATACACAAATACACAAACAACTTACATACAAACATAAGTAAGTAATAGAAATTACGTTAAGGTACTAAACACACTCAGAACAAAATAAAAAAATACATCACAATACTTAAATACTTTATGTTTTAAATAAAAGAAAAACAAAGGCACCCTAAGGTACGCTACGGTACAGTAAATTTACCCAGGCAAGCTATAGAACTATGACAACATTACGTACAAAAGAAAAGTAAAACAAACTACTCTACTAAGCCTCCGTCTCGTCCTCAACACCCTCGGCCAATTCCTCGGGCGATCTTAAGTCTATGGCAAACTTTTGCCGGACGGTGGGAATTTTATCAGTGTCCTCGCCACCGCTCTCCTTGACGCGCCGCGAATAGTCCTGGAAGGCGGCTGCCAAAGCGTAAGTCAGCTTGCGAGCCATAGCCCGGCTGTCGCAGACGAAGGCATGCACCTCATAGGGGTGAGGACTTGATTCGTCCTTGACGACAATCATAGCGAATACCCGGGTATAGACTAGATCCTGAACGCCGTACGATATCGTATCGATGGGATAGCTCCAGCTATTCGTGCTGGACTTGGGCGTTATGATGTCTATGCTCACGCCATCGGTGGACACGTTCAGATCGCAGTGAGGTAAGGTCTTATTGGGCGGGAGATTTTTGGCAATGCCCACCATAAGGTCCACCGGTCGGCGGGTGTACTTGATGCCCCACAGGCCACGGGCAATTTCCGAGCCAATGTATTTGACCTGTGAGTGAAACGGAAAGAAGAGACTATTAGATATTATGGAGTATGAAATTGGTAATGTTTACAGCCAACAACAACAACAACTATCGTTGTTGTACAAATTAAAACAAAAACAAACTGATAACCATATTTTTCTGTATTTCAGCACATCCGCTTTACAACCGGACGTGAAAGACACAGCTGGTGTAATTTTAAAGTTTGGTCGGGGCTATTTGTTGTTGTACCACCAAACGTGGCTAACCCAAGCATAACTTGTGGACTGAATTACTTTCCAATTAAATTGCATTCATGTGACAATATATGCTGGCCTTTGTTTGACACATATGATCCGTAGTACGAACCACGTGCACCGCATACCTTGAATGTTATGGGCAGATCTTCTATGGTCACCTGGGTATCCAGATCTGTGTTAGAAGCCATTTCCTCTCTTTTTTTGCCCGTTTGTTTAGTTTGTTATTGTGTTGTTAGATTGTTGAGCCAATATTAGTTAGTTTTTGTTTTGTTTCCACTTTTCAACTCTGAGTGCCACACATTTGAGAGGTGTTGGGGTTTGGTTGCGATAAAATTCTGAAAGAAAAAACGAAATCAAATAAAAATTAACATTTTAATAACTGTAGGTAGCAGACAACAGATAACTAAAATATGTGTATAAGTATAAACTTTTGTTATGAATATTTCTGCATTGGCATGTATGACTGGCTATTTGTCATGCGCAAAGCAATTAACCATGGTCAGCTGCTGCATAGTCAGCGTTGGTTAAAATGTTAAACTATTGAAGCGTTTTATGTATATGTCACTGATCGTCCGAATTGTGGGGTGACTGTTCAAAATTGAAACGTGGTTATTACGGTTAGGATGGTCCCTCGATAAATAGAATTGGGAAAGGAATTCTGTGGATTAAGATTCATGAAGGAGAAATTTACAGAAATATTCTGAAAATATTTAAATATATAAATATTTAAGTTACACAAAAAAATCATATTTGGCGAGCGTGATTTCGTGTTTTTTACGTTGGGATCTCACTAAAAGGTATATTTTCAAACTAATTGTAATGTTAGTTAGTTCAATCAGAAGTTATACTCTGGCAAACGAGAACTTCCAAAAACTGTTATATCGTTTTTTCTCCAAACATGCGATGATGTTGTTTTTACCCTCAGGTGCAAATTTCGTTTACTTTTCTTAATGAAGATATAATTTAGATCTGTTTAATGCCCTTCTTGGGTCTTTTTGTAAATTTTTCATTAAAAAAATATTTTTTCAAAGCCAATTTTGATTACAAACCGAAATAAAACGAACGGAAAAAATATTTCCAAAAATTCATTCTATAAAATATCGATGCAAAATGGTCTTGAGCCAGTACAAAAAATATATTTCCAAAAATTCTCCAATCACAAAGCACTGATTGGAAAATGTTTAGTATATTTTTTCAACCCATTATCTTAACTTCTTACTGAGAAATTATTACTTCATCCTCGCAAATAATAAAGAACTGACGACATTCCAAATTTTGAAACATATTTTCCCCACTTTGGGAATTTCGGCATTTTGTCGGAAAATAATGCAATGGCTTGTTATTAAAACTATTTTTGGAGGCATTATTTCTACATTGTTCCAAAATTTCGTTATTATATCTCAGATTTTACGCTAAAAATTCTACTTTTGATTTGAACTGGGATATTGTCCTGGCTCAAGACCATTTTGCATCTATATTTAATAGAATGCAAATTTATTTACAAATGGCATGGTGACATTTATTACTTGGCTGCAGACTACCACTACCATGATTTCGACCATGTCAATGGTCTTTTCAAGTGGCTTCGCAGCTTTTCAACATCAAACCCGGCCTCTTAGGGGAAATGATTGTCACAAACGAACGAGAAGCACAACTCACTGGCCGAATTTGCGTCTAAAAAATCGCACCAATTAATAATTCTAATTTTTAAGCAATTTTTAGTTTTGCCTCACCCTGTGAAAACATCGCATACAATGTATGTAAGCTATACCAAAAGTTAACAAGTTCATTTTTTGCATTATTGTAAGATCGTTTGAAAATCACTTTTTTAATATTTTCAGTTTACCTTGTCCTTCAAATGAATGATAAATAAATATAGCTCCTAGTATGAAATCTCGCTAACAGAGGTAATGGAATTAAATCCCACACTTATAAACGAGATCCCGCTCTTAGAGATAAACAAGTAAACTATCCCATTTATAGAGCTAAATCCCCAAAAAATCAATCCTACTTATAGAGGTTCAAATTCTCGCTTAAAGACGATTTTTTGTGTGAAGGGTGTAGAGATTAAAAATATTGTTTCTATTCATATCCTCGATCGAAATTAAAGACTATTATTCTAAAAAATCTTTTATCTATTCTCCCCATATCACAAAACTGTTTTTGAAAACAATTCAAGAATTTGCAATCGTGTCAGTCAGGTTATCATCGATGTTCTACTTATTTCAGTGCTTGGAGACATCTCAGGGAATGCTAAGGTTGGCGAACTTGTCAGATTAGGGGATTTTATGGGAACTAATAGACAGACAAACTCATGATCTTTGGATATACTTTAAGTACCATCGTTGCCGAGTCGGTTGCAACATATATAGGGTATAATCGTGTAATAATTATACCATGGAAGTTCCAAGTGGGAAGATTGGATACATGCGAAATATCCAAATAAACCTGGCCTTCAGTGTAACACCTAATCAGTGAGAATATAAGGGACGTATGAAGAGCGATATCAGTGCTGTGGAGTCAGCTACATTCCCTCGTAGCTTCTATACAAAGAAGAAGAAGAGACGTTGCATAATGACACCACATCGATTTCGGGTGTTTTCGGAAATAAGTGCGAACACTTCTAAAGACTTTTAAAAAAATATACAGGTTTGGTATTCAAAACCATATATGATATAGATAGTCGCTATGATATATATAATCGCTAGACCCTATTATAATATGACGCGCTTAAAGCAAACGCCATTTTCGTATCCATAATTATTAATTATTTTTTCTATCAATCAAAATTTGTTCCGAAAAATACAACATTTTGTCGTCAGATGGCAGCACGTTTTGCGTGGAATTGTTTTCTTTCATCGTCAACCTCAAATGACTTTTAACATTTGAGGTTGACGATGAAAGAAAACAATTCCATAGGATAGAAGAAAAATAAGCCTAATTTAAAAATTATTTATCTCAGTTCGATTGTGATCTTAGTTGAGGCATTCTTGCTTTTAACGCGTCATAAAGGTAACCTAAGGTAACTTATAACCTAACCATAAATTCAATTAAGTAAATATGTAATTTGAAATTTTTAATGCTCTAACGGATCTACATGAAAATGGGTGCTAAGAAATCATGTTGACAATATTCCAAGGAAAAATATCAAATTCAATGAAATTTAATCTTAATATATCTGTGATACCATGAAAAATGGCTAAAAATTTTTTATATATCGATAGAAAGCTCCAGTTTTATCTTTTCAAATCTGACCAGATAGTGAAAATCGGTTGATAAACAATTAAGTTACAGGTTTAGGAGCGTGCAAAGGTACAAAAACCGGTGTTTTACCCATAAGTCAAGAATTTGGGGTGTCTGGGAAATTTCAAAGACAGACTCTTGATTCAACAAAAAATACAAGAAAAATAATGTCACTTTCCAGAGTTTTCTACTTCATTCTTTTTTGCCGCACAGTTTTATTGAATATAATGGTAATGGAAATATTCTGAATACCCTCAATATTGTAGACGTTCTGCCAATCCTTATGAGAATTTTTTTGTTTTTCATTTCGACCAAATGCCCCGTTTACATTCTCAACAGAATTTAAATTTGCTTTCAACAGAACAAAGTTCTTAGAATATTACCCCGACCCAAAATATAATATGGCTGTTTTTCTTTAAGACTGGATAACTAAGCTGCGATATCAAAAATCTAAATAAAATGTTAAAATTTCACTCAAAATAAAAAATTCTTTTTTAAAATTGTCGCCAAAAGCAATATCACTGTGTGTGTGAGAACAATTTTTGAAAAAATAATGTTGTGTTAAAAATGTTTGACTTAGCCTATATAATTATCCAGTGTAAGACAAAATGGATGGATATCGAGGCTAAGTCCAATCAAATAGACAAAGAAAAACAGCCCTAATATATATAAATTTCCCATAAATGAAATTGGCAAAATCTGGCAACGCCATTGTTATATCTCATCATGACAGAACAACGGTTCCAAACGTTCTTCAGTTCGGGAATCTTACCTCCCAATTCTATGTTCAGTTATGATGTTCATTTTTGGCTTAATGGACATGTCAAAAATCAAAATTGCCACATACTTCCACAATAAGTCACTGTTTTGTGTGGTTGGTCAGTGGAATCCGGCCTTACTTCTTTAAAATAGAACAGCTTCTTAAGGGAAACATTGGGCGAACGGATTAGTTCTCCAAATTGGTCATTCGATTTAACGCCTCAAGATTATTTTCTGTGAGGTTACGTCAAGTCTTTGGTTTATGGGAAAAATCACAATCCGTAAAAGACAACACTGCCGAATTACGGTCCCCTTTCTTGGACTTCCAGAATGCGCCAGATCCGAGTTACTCTCGACGAAGATGTGATCCGAATTGTGTACATGCACTAATGTACTAATATAATCTGTCTAATAAAGATTATTTTAAGATTGATATTATGTATCACATTTGTTATTTCAATTTAAAGTTTTATACATGTAAAATAGCACCCTTTACATTATATGGTGTCCGATGAATATTTCAAGGTTTAGGAAACGGGAAGACGGAAGGATTATACACTTCACACAAATAGAGAACACATGATTGTATTCGTATTTTTACAGAAATATGGATATTCAGATGTTATTTAGGTGTAATTGTCCAAAACTGAAAATATTATCCCAATTTTGAATTTATAGGGCATCACCGAAAGCTGGCTTATGTCTCTACATTCATTTTGATCTTAGTTGTGGTATAGCTGTCTTTATTTTGTTTCTTTTCTATTAATGTTATTGTTAGCAAAAGAAAAACGAGACAATAATCATCTAGGTGAAGCTACTCTACTTCACCCTGGTTGGTCAAGAAGATGGATTGAGTAACGTGTACTCGTAGTCATTTGATGAAATAAGACACTGTAACATTGAAGAAAATCACGTAGTCGAGTTAGAAATCGATCTCACAACTTGCACACTGACTAAGCTACCGGCTATCACACAAATTTATATTTATTAGCCACTGAGGAAGTTCACTATGCGGTTGCACCTAATTAATCATTTCGAATTTTAAGATAATACGGAGTTTTCGGTATTACTAAATACACTTCTTCCACCAACTTATCCGCCAAAATGTACTGGTATTTTAAAAATATGCACTCGTTGAAAAAACGGAATATTTAAATTGTTTTTGTTTTGCACATCAAGTCGGATGTGTTTCTTTCTTTGTCATTGATTAGATGGAAAAAATTCCCAAAATTGTTTAATAATTTCTTGCCAAAGTCAAGCTCACATCACGACGTAAACAATCGCACAACTCACATGAAGCCACAGCCATACACAAATAGCTGGAACACCACAACAATGGGAGACGACAGACAGCTGTGGTAGTGGTTTCCCCCGGTTTGTTTTGAATCATAAATTCACGTCGAAAACGCTGAGATGAAGATTGCGCAGACGCAACTGTGTGATTTTTATGCGATTTGTTTGCGCGAAAAGCAGGGCCACGATCAAGACACGTTTTTATTTTGAAATGCTTAATTTTTGTATTAGACGCAGGCGCAGAAGCAGACGCAGACAATACGAACGAAACGTACGGACACCCAGCACTCACTCACAACTCACAGTTACCGGTAAAAAATACTAACAAATAATTTGTTTTTTTCTTCTTCTTTATTTCTTTTTGTTGTGGTTAATTTTATTATTGTTGTAGTTGTTGTTATTTCACGGGCTAGTGTCTAGTAGCTGTTGTTAGCTAACGTTTGTGGTTGTGTGGATTTCTGTGTTGATTCCGATGTTGCTTTGTCTGCTGCACTTTTGAGACTGAAATCCAACACAGCCAGCCAGCAACACATTTCATTCTATGACTGACTGATCATGATCATGATGACGATGATGACGACGACGGTCTGCTGGTCCGCTGCGATCATTGCGCTGATAATGATTTAGTTCCAGTCGGAACTAAAAAAACACACATAAAACAGCGAGAAAAAAGGCAGATAAAATGATAATGATAAAATAAAAAATACGAAAACACAACAAAAACGGTAACAATAAATTTGTCGGTTTTGGGCGACGACACAATGCCATACAGCAAAAATAAAGCTGCTCGTGCATGTGTCCGAGTATGCACTTAGAAGTTTGGGCGGCAGAGATAAACTGTAAGATACCCTGCGTTATATAGGGTGGGTCATTTAAAATTTGAACTACCGATTACTTTGACTTTGAAGGGTAGAATAACAATAACTTTTATACCACTTTTTTATCCAACTCCAGGATGGGGGTATACTAACATTGTTATTCCATTTGTAACACCTAGAAATATCGATCTGAGACCCTATAAAGTATATATATTATTGATCGTCATAAAATTCTAAGACGATCTACTCCGTCCGTCCGGACGTCCAAATTTTCCATAAATGCATCTTATAGTCGTAGATCGGTTGGGATTGAAACTGGGCGAAATCGGTGCAAAGGGAAAAATTTTTCTCTCACAAGGACTAAAAATACCCATAAAAATCCCTAATATTTTACAGTATTTAAACATGTTTTTTCAAGATGTCTACTTGTACTTACTTCATATTGGATATGCGCATTCCCCCTATAACAAAAACGTGCACCATTCGTAGGGGGTGAAATGGGACAAAAAGGTATAAAAATGGTACCTATCAAACGACAACAGCTAAAAACACGAAATTCAGTGTGTACATTCCTCTAATTGAGTAGATACATAATATAAAAGTATATTTTCAAAATTCGAACTTTTGAGAGGTAAAATGGGAATAGAGGGATAAAAATGGTACCAACCAAATGGCTGCATCTGGAATAAAAATAGTACCAAACAAATGACCGCAGCTAGAGTCATGAAATTCGGAGTATACATTCCTCTGACTGAAAAACACGAAAAATAAAATGTTATTTCCAAATTCAAACATTCAAGTGATATAATGGGAACAGAGGGATTAAAATAGTACCAAGCAAACGGCTACAGCTAGAATGATGACATTCGGTGTGTACATTCCATAAAGAGATTTTAGAAAGTCGTACTCTTAAGGGGGTAAAATAGGAAAAAGGGGATAAAATTGCTACCAACCAAATGGCCGCAGCTAGATTCGTGAAATTCGGTGTATACATTCCTCTAACTGCATAGACATTCAAAATAAAAAGATTTTTCCAAATTAGAACTTTTTACTTTTACAGCAAAAATTGGTTGAATCATGAAGTTATATTATTTTGCACTATATACGTGAGATAGTGGATTTTCAAAATTTATACTTTTGGACTCAAAATAGAATGAAAATACAACCAACTGTAGCACCCACTATCTACCAATGTTTATGGTATTTAATCTTTTTTTTTTTTTTTGAGATATAAATATAAGAATATTTAGTTTTTTAATTGACTTCAAGTATTATTTCGATATATATAGCATACACATATTGGTAGCCCTGCCTTTAACGTGATTTGAAATAATAAAAATTTTACATAAATTTATAAAATTATTTTTTTATACCCTACACCACAGGGTATAATGTCTTTGTGCATTTGTTTGTAACACCCAAAAGGAAACGAGATTGACATCGTTTATTATACCGATCGACTTAGAATCACTTTTTGAGTCGATTTAGCGATGTCCGTCCGTCCGTCTGTCCATCTATTCTAATAATCAAAGTCGCAACTTTGCACAACGAAGTTGTATGGGATAAGGACGAACGCTATTTAATTTGAAGCAAATCGGTTCAGATTTAGATATAGTTCCCATACAAATGTTGCTTCCGATTTTACTTTATCCGCTCTAGAAACCACACATTTCAACAGATTTTCTTCAAATTTAGCGAAACGTCATATATTTTAACTAGAAATAGCTTTGGTAAAAATAGGCCAGATCGGTTCAGATTTATATATAGCTCCCATACAAATGTCTCCTCCGATTTGACTCTTTCCGCTCTAATAACCACATATTTTAATAGATCTTCTTCAAATTTGGCAAAACAAATTATATTTCATCTAGAAACAGCTCTTGTAAAAATGGGTCAGATCGGTTCAGATATATATATAGCTCCAATAAAAATTTCGCCACTGAATTTGCTTAAAATTTGGCAAACCAGCTCTTATTTCAACTACAAACATCTATGGCGAAAGTGGGTCAAACCGGTTCAGATTTATATAGGGTGTTTTTTATTGAGGTATAGAACTTCGAATTGAAATAAAACACAAGAAAATCGTTTTAATGTCCATCAATTTGTCTTTATGGGAAGGATAATTTTATGCCATTAATGTTTAAATATGATTTCGGGCATGTGGCCGCCGCGGCTGGCTCGAATATAGCCAATTCTACAGGTCCAATTTTCCAAAGCTCCAATTGCTGTGCACGGTGGCGAATCGATTCATTCGGGCCCTCTTCAACACTTTGCTCTACAGCGGCAATTGTTTCTTCGGTGCGCACTGTTCAACGTCTCTGCGGATGCGTATTATCACATAGAGTAAACGTAGTGCGATCCATGGTTAACCGAATTAATTGCTCTGATGGACGATTATGTCGATAAAATGGACGGAGCTTGCGGTGAACTTCGCGAACTGAACCATTACTTTCGAAATAAATTTGCACGATTTGCAAGCGTTGTTCTTTTGTCAACCTGTTCATGATGAAATGGCAAACCAAACTAAATATTAATCACTTGACAGCTGACAAAATGGCCGCCAGTTAAAAAAATGATGCCAACTTAAAGTTATATACCCCAATAAAAAACACCCTATATATAGCTCCCATATAAATGACTCCCCCGATTTAATTCTTTCCGCTCAGAAACCACATAGTTAACAGATTTTCATCAAATTTGGGAAAGTGTATTATTTTTCAGAAAACCTATGCTTAAAATGTGTTACATCGTTCAGATTTATATATAGCTCCCATTCAAAATTTGTGTTCAAATTTTCTTACAAATACGGATAATCATACTTTTATCCGTATAATAATCATACTTTGTAGTATATATACCAGGTTCAATGTAACGACCTTGCTATACCCTACACCACAGGGTATATTGACTTGGTGTAGGGAATCATATAGTCGGCCACGCCCGACTTTAAGCTTCCTTACTTGTCAATGTATGTATTTGTTTTTGTTATATTAAAAAATTTATATTTTCCTGTAATAATACTGCACTTCTAAGAAAATCGACAGCCTCTGTGGAACGCAACACATGGTGTAGGGTATACAAAGTTCGGCCCGACCAAACTTAACGCCGTTTTTACTTGTTATTTTCATTTTCAGGTTTATGTTTGACATTTGCAAAATGGGACGCTATACGCTCGAACAAAATTGGGAAATATTAAAAACTTACTTCCAAAGTCTTTAATGCAAACTATGAGAAATTTACGTGTACATTTTTCGAGAAGAGAGGCCTTCAATTTAGCATTCATGAAGCTTATTTTCATCTCGGTTGCTATGTCAATAAACAAAACTGCAGCATATGGGGTTCATTGGTGGAAGTTTTGGGATGTACTGAAAAATTGGGTTGGTCGGATTGGCTACTGTAATGTGGCAGAAAGTCTATGGTATTATAAAGTCGGCCTAAGACGGAATATAGAAGGAAGCAATACATTTCGAATGATGCATAAACTATGTCTCCATTTTTGTTAAAATAGTTTAAATCGAAAGATGTTGATGTTTTATTAATAGTGGTCACTAAATTAATGTTTATGTTTTAAATATATTGACAAGCATGTAATTGAAATTTTTATTTTTTATTCAGATTATCATTTTTTATTATTCAGATTACCGGTTGATATAAGGATTATATGACAAAGATAAACGTGCGTCGCGAAACGAAATTGTATACTGCAGCAACGGATTTTAAATTTCAAATTACACGCTTGTCAATAAATTCAAAATATAATCAATTATTTAAAATGATAATTATTAAACAATTTTGTATGAAACAATCCTGTACAAACACAGACAGAATGTTTTTACACACATGTCTATGTGAATTCAAGTTGTAACTAGAAATAGCATCATCCCAGTCATGGAATCAAATCAAATGGAAGGATTTCCGCATCAGGTAATTTTTGTCTTATACAACATATTTTATTTTCCCGTCTATGTTTCAACGATCCGCAATTGTACCCGAAGCTGTATGTTGCATATTTTATCGGGATAAAGTTGGAACATTGTGCGTTCGAGCTATCCTGGAATTCGTCACGTATTCTAATGACAATGATACCTCTTTCTTTAACTATTGTATTTTGATATTTACAAAGTAAAATTATCAAAATAATAAATTTAAAATTTTGTCTGCTAGAAGTAGTGTATGAACAAGTACTTGTAAGAAATATTATATAACGTATTTGAATTTTATTAAATGGATATGCCTTATTTTAATATTAGAAATTAACAAACTCGCTTAATTAAAACATTCTATCAAAATAACTCTTGTGTTATAGTTCTTATGTACCTGCCAGGTGTAGGGTACATATGCAAATCATGAACCAGTTAAGTAGTCTGACAAAACAATAGTTGCTCAATTAATGGTTGTAGATATAAAAAAACATATATAAACGGCGATATGCAGTGATCGCAGATCTATTTAATTATTTCGCGAGCAACATGCAGCACCATAAATACAATATTGTCAAACAACTTCTGTAGAACAATAGAGAAAGAACAACAAGCCCAATCGAACACGGCTAATATCTTATCGCTAAACACGTATAAAATGCGAATCACATTCAAATATCAATAGGCCATCATGAACTAGTTTTTTTAAGAGATCAGTTTCGATTTGAAAGTAACGCCAATGCATTTGTTGGTCGTCAATGACTTAATCCCGGAAACAAGATAAGAATGAGTTATATTTGTTCTTGCTTGTTCTTTTTGTTATTCAAAAATAAATATGACATTTGAAAGAGCCTGGTATTTCCTGGAATGTCCATTGAATGAGAGAAGATAGCATGTGGTATCAGTTATGAAGCATTTATTTTGAATCACTATTGGTGATACTCACATACACGTAAAATACCAGCCGTGTCATTTGTAGCATCCAATCTAATATCTGTTGATCAGTTATGATTAATAATAATCGAAATCATTTGCATTGGCAAAAAATTCCCCACACGGACTAAAGATACCTCTAAAAATTTCGACAATTTGTTTTCTTCCAGCACCTATCCCATCATTCATTCACCCGAGTTTCAAATATAATTACAAGTCTGTAATGCCCTATGGTGAGGAGTAGCGTGGAAAACAGATACCAAAAGTAAAGAAACAAAACAATAACACAACAAAAACAAAACCAATTTGTTCGCATCGAATGCTACCAGACTCGTAACAATAAAAGAGCGACTGACTGAATGAGTCAGTGAGTCAGATATTTACGGCGTATGCCCCGCACAGTGGTGGCGGTAAGCGAAAAAAAGTATTGGGCAAAACTCAACATTATGAGTACTCTGTCACCTGAGATAATGCGTACTTTAAAGATCAAATCAATGTATAAGAGTGTAATTTGATATTAAAATATGGCCCACAGTAATACCAGCAAAGTAGAAGATCATCGATATTAAGTCCAAATACACAGTACACAGAGGGAAATTCAATTTCAATTGAATAAAAAAACTCAGATATACAAATGAAAAATTATTTAAATATGGCAAGATAAAGAGATTCCAAAAATTAATGAATAAAATTTGAAGTCATTTATTGAAAAGTATACACAATTTTTAATCGCTAAAAAATTCACAGTCGTAAAAAAACAAAAGGCTAAAGTCGGGCGGGGCCGACTCTATGATACACTCCACTTTCTATCCGCATACAATTCAATTCGGTGAAAAATTTAAAGAAAATTGGGTACAATATGTTGTTTCTAGAGCGGAAAATGTCAAATCGTGAGCGACATTTGTATGGGGCTATATCTAAATCTGAACCGATTTGCCTCAAATTAAAAGAGCGTTCGTCCTTGATCCACAAAACTTACTTGTGCCAATTTTTGTTAAGATCGGACTATAATTGCGACCTGTAATTTGATTACAACAATAGATGGACAGACGGACATTGCTAAATCGACTCAGAAAGTGATTCTACGTCGATCGGTATACATAACCATGGGTCTATCTCGCTTCCTTTTGGGTGTTACAAACAAATGCACAAAGCCATAATACTCTCGTGGAGTGTATAAATACAAAATTGGCCGAAAAAAGTATCGAAGTGGAGTTATTTTCTTTGCAAACACACTTTTTGTGCTCTACTTCTGCTTTTATTGCAAAGATTGAACTTTGTCATATAATAATGGAACACAATATCATTCATACGACTACCACGACTGATTCGGCAGTACTCTTCCGATCAACCCAATATTTCACACCAGTTGTGGATTCATTGGCTTCTCAATAGTCATGTGTGGATTCTCTGAGCCCCATATGCGTCAATTTTACTTATTGACATAGCCACAGAGATGAAAATGAGCTTCATCTGAAAACACGAACAATTTCCACGTAAATTTGTTATAGTTGCCGTTAAAGTCTCACCGTGTGTCTAGACACACATGTATTCGGAATGTTGTAAATTCCTTGAAGTGCTAGATATTATTTCCAATTAGAAAAAACTTTGTATGTTTTTGAAAAAAAAATATTCAAATATTTTGGCTAATGGATATAATTGAGTTTTTCCTACGATTTTTTAAACGATTACGATTTTATTAAACTTTTCAAAGAAATATTTTATTGATATAAAGGATGGTTAAATTTGAATGGCCGATGTTGATTTTGAATAAACACAAATTATTTAGGAAATTACTGTCATTTCTGCTTATTATGATAATATTGGTATGGTTCAATTATGTATGGAACAAAATATAATAAAATAATAAAAAATATAATATATAACACGGCCATTGAATTTGTCGCTCAAAAGAGCCATTGTTTCGTTAGCTGTGTGGCAAGTGAAACCGTCCTGTTGAAACCACATATCGGCTACATCCATATCTTCCAATTCGGGCCATAACAAGTTCGTTATCATCTCACGATAGCGAATACCATTCACAGTAACTGCCTGACCGGCCTCATTTTGGAAAAAAATACGGTCCGATGATGCCCATAAACCGCACCAAACAGTCACTCTTTGTGGGTGCATTGGTTTTTCAACAATCACTCTTGGATTATCATTCGCCCAAATGCGGCAATTCTGCTTATTGACGAATCCACAGAGGTGAAAATGTGCCTCATCACTGAAGATGATCTTCTTCGAAAATTGATCATCCACTGTTGTCATTTCTTGCCACCATTCTGACCATTGACGACGTTTGGAATGGCCAAGAGGCTTTAGTTATTGAGTCAATTGCACCTTGTAAACGTGTAAATGCAAGTCTTTCTGCATAATGTTCATCAACGACGAGCGTGAGAGGTGAAATTTTCGGGCACGACAACGAGTTGAGGTGGACGGCTCTTCAGCCACACTATCCCGAACAGCAGCAATATTTTCTGCAGTACGTGCATGCACCCGATTTGCTCAAATTTTTGCACGATTTTTCCGACTGTACGCACATTTGAATTGACCGAAAAAATTACGAAATCATTTTGATTTGAACTCCTCTTTTCATAATAAGCCTGAATATCTTTAACGCGTTGCTCAATTATGCAGTTTACGGGTAGTTCAACTATATATTGAACGTTTATTACGTATCTGATTTTATTTAAAAATTGTTTCACATTCGAAATTCAAAAGAAGTTGACAAAAATATTAATTTCTTATCAAAATATCACCTTCCCTTAATTGAGCATAATATCAGAAGTTATCCCTGGACTTTTTTCGAATATGGATCATGTGATTTATAACAGAACTGACTTTATTATCACGGTTTTAACCTCATATTTGTTTGCTATTATCACTTCTCTATGAATTTACTATTGTTTAAATTTTAAATAATTCCGAAGGTCAGGTTTTGCTATTTTTTAAAAGAAGTCGGATAAATCGTTCCCGAGTTATTTTCATATCTGTGGACCATAAACTTCTAAAATCGACAAAGTAGTGGTTATTGCATTTTATATTTGGTGTTTCATAGTTTTTTGCCCAAATGGAGCAAACTGGTTATTCAAAATCAATTTATCATACAAAGCAGAAGCAAAATTTATAATTTCGATTATTTGGGACAATTTATTAGAATTATTCGTTATTCGAAAATCATGATTTTTCTTCGAACAAATATTATTCGATTAATCGAATACAATTTAAACGGTTGGATACCTAGTATCTTTCCATGGTTCAAATTGAGTTATTCTGAAATTGAGAAATGTCAAATGAAATGCAGAAAATAACTTGACGTTTAGGTGTGATTCACATTCAACATCGGCCCTTACAATTTAACCACCCTTTATTTAAAATTTTCAAGTGTACATTTATCTGTGTGCATATGAGTAGAAATAAGGCGTTTCAAATGGATTTTAACAATTTATATTAGCTGTATTGTCTTATCTTTTGTCAATTTTTAATCTTACAGACAATAATAGAGGGATAAAAATGGTACCAACCAAATGGCTGCACCTAAAATAATGAAATTCGGTGTATACATTCCTCTGATTGCGTAGACACGTCAAATAAAGGGATTTTTCTAAATTCGTAATTTTTGGGGTTAAAATGGAAAAGGGGATAAAAATAGTACCAACCAAATGACCGCAGCTAGAGTCATGAAATTCCGAGTATACATTCCCCTGACTGTGTAGAAACGAAAAGTAAAGGATTTTTTCCAAATTAGGGATACTCTAGGTATAGAGGGATAAACATAGTACCAACTAAACGAATACAGTTAGAATGATGAAATACGGTGTGTACATCTCTTTAATTGCATAGACACGTAAAATAAAGACATTTTAGAAAGTAAAATGGAATTCGGTGTATTTATTCCTCTAACTGCATAGACAAGCAAAATAAAAAAGATTTTTCCGAAGATTCGTACTTTTTACTTTTACGGCAAAATTGGTGGAATCATGAAGTTAGATTAATTTGCACTATGTAGGTGAGATAATGGATTTTCAAAATGTTTACTTTTGAAATTAAAATAGAATGTAAATACAACCAGCCTTTTTGAAAATATAAATATAAGAATATTTATTTTTTGAATTGACTTCAGGTTTTATTTCGATATATATAGTGTGAACGTATTGGTAGCCTGCCTTATAAACGTGGTTTGAAAAAAAATATTATATTTATTTATAAAATTATTTTTTCAATATTTGTATTTGCTTTGGTTTGGCTATACTGAAATATTTGTAAATATTTATTTTAAAACAAGTAAGTAAGTATCAGTCGGTTACACCGACTTATATATACCCTCACTCTCAGAGAACGTGTGTATGGAAGGACTTAAATTTTTCTTAGTGCCGGATTATGTGTGTGGCAGGTACTAGAAGTTTGTGGCAATTGGACCCATGATCAAATATGAAGTCATAATGGATTTGAAGCATCGTTATAGGAGTTATAAAGTATTTAATTTTACCTAGGGTAGAGACAATTGTTTGGGAGGTACTAGAAGGGGCGTGGCTAAAGCATAAATATTTTTTAGGTTTAGTGCCATTATAAGAACATTTTCAAATATTGAATTTCAACTGATTTTGACTACTCGTATGGAAGTTAATCGGTTTTATTTAAACCCAGACTTATGCTACTTTTTGTGGGAGGTACCAGAAGGGGTGTGGCAATATTGTCCATGTTTCAAATGTATTAAAAGTCCGTAAAAGCATTGTTAAATGTCACATTTCATAGTATTCCGGCCATCCGTATATAAGTTATAACAGCTTTAATTTTAGGTTGGTTAGTGTGATTTGTGTGGGAGGTACCAGAAGAGGCGTGGCAAGACCCGCCATATCTAGTTCGCTCAAAGTGCTTATAACAAATTTATCGTATACCAAAGAGAAGCTGATTCCGATGATCCATGTGGATGTTACATTAGTTTTTATTTAACATAGGAATATGTACCATTTGTGTGGGAGATCCGAGAAGGGGCGCGACAATTTCGCCCATCTTCGAATAAAAAATAAGTTTGCGAAAAATATTACCATGATCAAAGTTTGAATTGATTCCTTAACCTTTCGAGAGTTATCGTGTACACCAGCCAGCAAGACGGACGGACATGGCTCAAACATCTTAAAATGTTGTGAAACGGATTTGGTCCAAACATACATAGGGTCTTAAGTCACTCCTTCAATGCGTTACACTTTTTTCTGTTCCAAATGATATATACCCTTCTACTCTGTAGAATGAGGGTATAAAAAATCACTTTATAGTTTCTTAGTTATTCTGCAAATTTCAGACTGATGTCGCAAGTAGTTTTTGAGATATCGGCGGAAATGAAGAATTCCATGGGAAATTTTCGAAAGTTATTACGATTTTGTAGGACATTTTTTTTTTATTTCTATTAAAATATTGCGATCATTTTGGCAGATCCTTTACATTTGGATGAGTGACAATTTAAACATTCCATAAAATACTTATTTAATCCAATTGATTATAATACGTTTTCCCAATAACAATAGAAAATTCTATAATCTTTACAAGTTGTCTAACAAATACTGTTAAGCGGGAAAATACACATCTGGCAAATAAAACACGCCTATTTATACGTTTCCTTAATTTAATGTAAGAATTTCACCAGTGGAATGGCGACATTTCTTTCACTGTATTTTACTACTTAGCTCAAGTGCAATACTTTTGAAATGAATACCCTTAATATACAGAAAACAAAACAACAACACACTAAAATACAAATTACGGCTAAAGTTAATGACCACAAACTTTGAAAATAAAACATATATATATATATGAATGAATATTATGTTGTCATTGTTGTTGCTGCTGCTCTTTATGAAACTGTTGCCGTTGTGTCGGATATTGTTGTTTGTTGGCTGTCGTCAATGAACCGTACGTCATTCGTAAATGTGGGGTAGCTAAAGAGTGACGTCTGTCTGTACGAATACAATATGATGTCCATATGATTGCATCTATATAATAAATACACCCAAAGAAAAATGTTAAGCTACTCAAGCAGACTCACACACACATTTTAAATCAGCTGCAGATTTACAGATAACACTTCGCTGTAATTACCCTTAGCACAGATGAATGACCATTAATTGACTGGTTCTTTCAATATGATGAACACATGTTCCGTAGATATGTAGCTAGTGATGATATAGTGCAATTACATTCGAGTGTGTCCAAATAGTCAACATTATTTTAGTTATTTCGATGTACAATTTTCAAACAGACTTGCTGATTTGTATTACGGATATCCTTTGTATTTGGAGCGAAACCCCAATGTATAATTAAAAACTCGTTGTTCTCATTCTTCCGTAGGAAATTTGAATTAGAATTTAGAATCCAATGAAAAGGTTTAGAAAACTAGGGAAATAAAAAATTCCACTTGAATATATGCATCTCTTATTCACGATTGAGGGTGATTGTCTTTGTATACCCTCACTCTACCGAGTAGGAGGGTATATATCATTTGGGACAGGAAAAAAGTGTAACGCATTGAAGGAGTGACTTAAGACCCTAAGTATGTTTGGACCAAATCCGTTTCAAGACTTTTTAAGGTGTTTGAGCCATGTCCGTTCGTCTGTCTGGCTGGTGTTCACGATAACTCTCGAAAGAAGATAAGGAATCGATTCAAACTTTGCTCATCGTAATATTTTCCCGGGTAGTCAAAAGTAGTAGCAGAAGTATTGCTGGGTAACTATACCAACTAAATGACATGCTTGTAAGCTGGCATGTGTATTTTATTACTTGGTGCGATTTTTTAAATGGATATCGGCAAGCGAGTTGTGATTCTCATTCGTTTGTGAGAATCATTTACTAAAAAAGAAAAATGCGGAAGTTATAAGGAATAAAATTGTATGTAGGGCAGGATAATTTGTATCACATGATCCAACTTCCTAATTTATAAAACAATTGTAAAAACATGATGAAATATCAAGTCATAGTGGATTTAATATTGGGGTTTAATATTACCTAGGTTAGAGACAATTATGTGGCAGGTACAAGAAGGGGCGTGGCTAAAACGTAAATATTTTTTAGGTTTAAAGTGATTATAAAACCATTTTTAAATATCAAATTGCAAATGATTTTGACTACCCGCATGGATGTTATGTCGGTTTTATTATAACCAAAGTATATGCCACTTTTTGTGGGTAGTACCAGAAGGGGTGTGTCGATTTCACCCATATTTCATGCGAATGTAACCACTGAAAAATCATTGATAAATATCAAATATCACAGTATTCACATCATCAGTATAGAAGTTATAACAGCTTTAATTTTACGTAGTTTTGCCTGATTTGTGGGGGTGGTACTGGAAGGGGCGTGGTAAAATCCGTGATATTTAGTACACTAAAATTTATTATAAAAACATTATCAAATAACAAAAATATAGCTGATTCCCATTATCCGTGTGGAATTCATATGGTTTTTAATTTAACATTGGAATATGGGTTATTTGTGTGGAAGGCACCAGGAGGAAAAGAATTGATTCCTTAACTCCATTCGAGAGTTATCGTGAACAACAGTCAGCCAGACAGACGGACGGACGGACATGGCTCAAACACCTTAAAAAGTAGTGAAACAGATTTGGTCCAAACATACTTAGGGTAAGTCACTCCTTCAATGCGTTACAATTTTTTTCTGTCCAAATGATATATATCCTCCTACTCTGTAGAGTGAGGGTATAATCAAAATAAAGTAGTTTAGGGAAAACTGTATATTTGTTATTTTTCTGATGGTGCTATCGCTACCACAAAAAAAATATTTTTTAATCAATTACATTATTTTATTGCTTTTATATTGTTTTATTACCTTCTATAATGGAGATATAATCATTCCGATGATTTATAAAAAAAAAAAAAAAACAATATTTTTGTAAAATATTCGTAAAAATTACAACCCATCATTTCACCACTTCGAAACTCACACAGTTGTTAAAAAAGGCACCTCTCCACTCTCCTCGCTACTTTAAAATTGAAAAATCGATTTATGTAATTTCGAAAATAAAAGTAAAAGAAATTAAATGTTAAAAGCTTTAAAATATCTAAATAACATAAAGCATCAATACATTAAAAGGAATTGAAATTACATTTCAAACAAGTTATAGTACATTCAAATCGGTCAAGTACTTCAGGAGTTACATGCGATTGAATGTACACACCTCTTTGAAAAAATCGTAATTTAAATTGATAAATTGGTCATAACTCGTGTAAAAATACGTGTAAAATTTTTTTACGAGAAGATTACACAAACTTTCGAAACAATCCAAGCTATCGATATAAAAAATCGTACCGCTTTACATGGAATGACTCATATCCAAATATGAACCGATTTGGTACATATTTCTATTTGAAATATGAGCTGATGTGCCAAATTTGAAGAAACTCACTTAACATATGTAAACTACAGAGCGGAAAAAATAAAATCACGAGCGATATTTGTATGAGGACTATATTTAAATCTGCACCAATTTACTTCAAATTAAATAGCGTCCGTCCTTGATCCGCAAAACTTACTTGTGGTAATTTTTGATAAATTCAGCCTGATCTATGCGCCAGGCACATCGAGAATTTGACTTGTGGTACGTGCTCCATATTCATTTTCCAAATTTTATGTCATTGATTGGCATTTTAAATAAAACACAAGCAGTTTATCTTATTCATCTACTCGCCCCTATTAGGGAATATATGTATTACATATCTACCGAACAAAGTGATAAATCGTCTTCTTGTAAAACAAAAAGCCGGCATGATACTACTTTATTAGGGGGTTTAGCGTAATGTTTCGGTTATTGCCAACTTATTACAAATTCATTTGGAATGCGTAGATAAGGCACCTTCCTACTACTACTACTGGCATGAAATGCTTGAAAGGCATCGGTGAATTGTTTAAAAAACACTTAAAACCAGCACTTAATTCGGACAAACCATAACTTAATTACCCTCTATCATGTACTGAGCTTTGGTTCCGTAAAATGAATAGAATAGAGTGGGTGGTTGGTACAAAAAATGTGATAATCATTTAGGCTGGGCAAGAAGAAACTTTGTAATAACGACGGTAAGGTACTGAATTCAAAATTTTAATTTAACAATTCTCGAATTTATTCTTTGGACAAAGAGGCAAACCAGTGATATAGTAGAATATTTCTCGACCATGCATATAAGAGCAGTGTTTAAAGTATTTACCAAGAATAGATACTAGCCGATTTGAACACTCGAAATTCAAGTGACAATTTTTAAACAAAAATAATGATTGTGTTCTACTTTGAGACAACACGACAACAGTCCACTGGCATGTCTTTTCTTTTAGATTATTAATGTATTAAGCACTCTAAAATGATAGTAGAAAAATTAATTTTGTCATTTTACTATCTGCGTGATAAGGTAGAAATCTTGCGAATACTATCGGACATACTACGATAAACTGAAGTTTGAGGTGAATATACCATCAGTCTATATCTGTTAGAGATTTTGCTGTAAAAGTGCAAATGTCCAATAAAAAACTCGAGCAAAACTATGCTAAGCGATAACGTTGATGAACCCCTTGTTGGTTCGTTTGTGGTATTTGGGTATCAGAGAGCCCACATGTTATTATCGAAAAGTAAATGCATCCATAATGCGTCACTGTTAGGTCATACTTCTTTGAAAATCCGGCTGGAGTCAAGCAATAATTGTAAATAAATTTGCATTCTATTAAATATAGATGCAAAATGGTTTCGAGCTAGGACAATATCCCAGTTCAAATCAAATATTGATTACAGACCAAAAAAAAATACAAACGAAAAAAACAAAAAGTTATTGGGAAATTTCAAAACAGAGTGTGTAAAAAATTCAAATCTGGTGAAAATCATGATAATCAGGAACTGGTAACAAATCCTTCAAAACGCGACATGAAAAGTGTAATAAACACAAATTTGATTTGGTCGAAATCATGATCGTGGTTGTCTGCAGACTACCACGATCATGATTTCGACCATGTCAAAAGTCTTTTCATGTGGCTTCGCAGCGACTTTTCAACATCAAACCCGGCCTCTATAAGGAGATGATTCTCACAAACGAACGAGAAGCACAACTCACTTGCCGAATTTGCGTTTAAAAAATCGCACCAAGTAACACACACATGCCATCTTACAAGCATCTCATTGAGTTGCATACGTAAGTATGTGTATAAGCAGATATAGTTACCCAGCAATACTTCTGCCGTGCCAACGCTCATTTGCTTTAATGTTTTCTTTTGTATTTTTTTGGTCTGTAATCAATATTTGATTTGAAATGAGATATTGTCCTGGCTCAAGACCATTTTGCATCCATATTTAATAGAATGTGCATGTTAAAAACGGATATTCGGCAAGTGAGTTGTGCTTCTCGTTTCGTTTGTGAGAATCATTAGCTTAAAGAGGCCGGGTATGTTGTTGAAAAGTCGCTGCGAAGACACCTGAGGAAACCTTTGACAGGGTAGAAATCATGATATTGGTAGTCTGCAGTCAAGTAATAAATGTCACCATGCTATTTGTAAATGAATTTGCATTCCATTAAACATAGATGCAAAATGGTCTTGAGCCAGGACAATATCCTAGTTCAAATCAAAATGTAAAAACTTAAAAAATATAATGCGGCTTTTACCATTCCACTTAAATATGCTAAAAGTAATTGAAAATGTCAAAATTAGGTTTAGTCAAGCATTTCAGGAGTTACAGGCGATTGAATCTATACACCTTGTTAAAAAAAATAAATTGTTCATAATACATGAAAAACTATTTTCTATTTTTTTGAATATGTATACAACACAAGAAGAATACACACACACTTTCAAAACAATCGCAGCTATCGAGGTCAAAAATCCTACCGCTTGACATGGAATGACTCAGGGATCTTTGAAAGGTTGATTACTAATGTGACAAACGAAAAACACGTTCAAATTTAACACTTAAACACTATTCAGTAATTTAATGTGAAGCAATCACACGCAATTTTTCTATTCTCTCCGATGAAATTTTCCAAACATGTATATGGTGAATAAGGCTGCATTTCCCGATTTTAAAAATTAAAAAAAAATATTTTTTTTTTTGTGGTGTGAGAAACCAATATATTTTTTATAAATTGAAGCCAAATAACTTGAATAACGGTCATTGTTTATATATCACGTAGACAATATCACCAGCAACCACTATCGTAAGGAAAAATAACTTTGGTAAATTTAATCGGTTCAAAGGCACGGGCAAACACAAAATTGTTTTAAAGCTCAATATTTGTTACAATAAAATATTAATATTTCGCACACGGAGTGCTCTTAGAAATTTTGTAGTTTTATTTAAAACCCGGCTCACTATACCGTGTCGTAACAACTGGGACCACTAGATCCTCGCCGGTGTCCTAAAGAAGATTTTTTTAAATTTTGAAAAATTGCTCAATTATTATCAATGTCTATGGAATGTGTACATGCGAAACAACCATACATAGTCAAACATTGTTTATTTATAAAGTAATTAATTTGTAATTCCGTGTTGTGGTCAGACAGAATGTACTGCATATCACTGAGTAAAGAATAAAGCAATTAAGAATTGTTCTAAAAATCTTTAAAGTTATTTTGATAAGTTGATTGCGTATGACAACGCCATGGATGGGCTACAATGACAGGTGTTTTTTTAACATTTGCTATTGTTATCTAAACGCAATGCAACAACAATTCTACATCCGCTTTTATCTCGAAAAGTACGTGTACAACACTCCACCTATTGTACCATGTTCAGTGTACATATACATTTGTACACGAGTGGTAGCTTGGGGCTTATCTTTTATTGCGTTTCATTAGAATGCGATCATAAATTTCCTAAAAAGCGTATATGCTCGTATTTGGGTTGGTATTTAAAAGATAGTGCAACAAATGGGGCTCTTGTTTTATTTATTTACCTTTTTACCCAGAACAATGTGGATACTTATAGTTGGCCAACAGCGGTTATATGGAACATTACAAAATATTAAGATAGTATGTCATTAGACTCTACCTCAATAGTAGAAAAAAGATAGCTTGCAAAAGAATTACTATGAAGTATTTAGGCCAGTTTTTTTTCAAAGTAATTCCACAATCTGTAATCGTGAGGAACTTTGGAGAAGTAAAAAATATTAAATCGAAATTGGGGAAATTATTTTAATGACATATTACCATGTAATTAGAGGAGCTACACTGAAAGAAAAAAAGAAAACGAAAGAAAACAAGTAAAAACGGCGTTAAGTTCGGCCGGGCCGAACTTTATATACCCTCCACCATGGATTGCATTCCACAGAGGTTGTCGGTTTTCGTAGAAGTGCAGTAATATTACAAACCAAACCAAAACAAATACAAATATTGAAAAATTAATTTTATATATAAATATAATATTTTAATTATTTTACGCTTATAAGGTAATGCTACCAATACGTCAATTCAAAAAATAAATATTCTTATATTTATATTTTCAAAAATATTTTCAAAGCCATAAATATTGGTAGATAGTGGGTGCTGCAGTTGGTTGTATTTCCATTCTATTTGAATTCAAAAGTGCAAATTTTGAAAATCCACTATCTCACGTACATAGTGCAAAATAACCTAACTTCATGATTCAACCAATTTTTGCCGTAAAAGAAAAATTACGAATTTGGAAGAAACCTTTTTATTTTGCGTGTCTATGTAGTCAGAGGAATGTATACACCGAATTCCATGATTCCATTTGGTTGGTACAATTTTTACCCCCTTGACGTTTCTACGCAATTGGAATTTTATCATTCTAGCTGTAGTCGTTTAGTTGGTACTATTTTTATCCCTCTGTACCATTGTATCCCTTGAAAGTACTAATTTCGAAAAATTCGTCTATTTTCCGTGTCTACGCAGTCAGAGGAATGTATACTCCGAATTTCATGACTCTAGCTACGGTCATTTGATTGGTACTATTTTTATCCCCTTTTTTCATTTTAACCCCAAAAAGTACGAATTTCGAAAAATCAGTTTATTTTCCGTATACTCCGAATATCATGACTCTAGCTGCGGTCATTAGATTGGTACTATTTATATCCCCTTTTTTCATTTTAACCCCAAAAAGTACGAATTTTGAAAAATCCGTGTATTTTACTTGTCTATGCAATCAGAGGAATGTATACACCGAATTTCATTATTCTAGGTACAGCCGTTTGGTTGGTACCATTTTTATCCCTCTATTCCCATTTTACCCCTTAAAAGTACGAATTTGGAAAAAATACTTTTATATTATGTATCTACTCCATTAGATACAATTCGATGTGTACATTCCGAATTTCGTGTTTCTAGTTGTTGTCGTTTAATAAGTACCATTTTTATCCCTTTTTTGCCCATCTCACCCCCTACAAATAAGAATCACTTTATGGTGCACGTTTTTGCTATAAGGGGAATGCACATACCAAATATCAAGCAAATATAAACAGACATATTCAAAAAACATGATTAAATACGCTAAAATATTAGGGATTATTATGGGTATGTTTAGTCCTTGTGAGGGAAAAATGTTTCCCTTTGGACCGATTTCACCCCGTTTCAATCCCAACCGATCTACGACAATGAGACGCATTTATAAAAAATGTGAACGTTCTAGCTCCTTTCGTTCAGATGCTAGCGTGCTTTCAACAGACGGACGGACGGACATGGCTAGATCGTCTTAGAATTTTATGACGATCAAGAATATATATACTTCATAGGGTCTTAGGTCGATATTTCAATGTGTTACAAACGGAATGATAAAGTTAGTGTACCCCCATCCTGGAGGTGGAGGGTATAAAAATACCTTTATTATTGCTTATTTAGCTGTGGACCATCTACTTATAATTTGCAGCAATTATTTGGCGGAGAAACCAAAATACTTAAGTCAAGTGAAATATGATGAATTATATCTTACTTCCTGTATTCCCACCCAACTTTACGCACACTAAAACATTATAACACATTAATGAAACCAGTTTATTCTGGTAATGAAATGTTACATTCGGGTTAAGAAAGAGTTTCATTATTTTGTTTGTGACGGAAAACGTAAACAAAACTTATATAATCGGCTAAACATTATATCGGCTACATTATAATCCAGCCAGAGATTCTCATATTATTATCCATATTTGCCTCGATTTATACAAAAAATAGATTTCATTGCATCAATGAAAACCATTTCGTTGTATTAATAACACAAAAAATCTTTAAAAATATTGTTAATGAAATATTTCATTGCAGCAATGAAACATGTCATTGTATGTATGAACTATTTCTTTGCATCAATGTAAACACATTAATGAAACTGTTTCATTGTAATAAATCGATTTCCAACGACTGTGATACGTTAGACAAATTTTACTTCATGATTAAAATATTAATTACTTTTGATGGGTTTTCCCAAAAAATCTGAAATTGAAAAAACATCCATCGAATACAAAAAAATAAGTTCAAATTCGAAACGACTCACAACTCAGAACAGTATTCAGCATTTTCTCAAAAAATGTATTCCGATTTCAATCACCTTGTGGCCGTATGAAATGTACAGATGTATGTATGTATGCAAAATTTAAAATATTTATGGGGCGTTCTCCAACACATTCGTTCATTTAACAGGTTTCTCTGATAATTATTATTATTTTTTGTTTTGTTTTTTTTTATAATAACATTTGTTAAAAATAATTATCGTTTAAGCAAAAAACGGTTTTGGTGTTACATGTTGCACTCAAAAAACCGGCGAAAAAACTACACATTTGAATACATACATATATATGTACGTACTACAATGTATGTTTGTGCGGCCGTATGTAAATGGTTTCATTCATTGCTTAAAATTACAATAATTTTGTTCGTTTTACTCAGAAAAAATCGGGCTGACGACGCTGCTTTGCAGTTGTTCTGTTTTGCTGTTTTTGTTGTTTGTATTACTGGTGTCATTGGTGTTGTTGTTGCTGCTGCTGTTGTTAATGTGGATGTTTAAAATATTTTTCAAATTTATTTTAATTGTAATTTAAAGCGCTCCAGTTAATTTACATTACAGTCGGACGGACCCGATGGACCTACGGGCGGGCGCAAAAGTCAAACTACCAGCTATCCAACATATTTGTAGGTCGCTGTGTGTGTGTATGTGCAAGTCACAAGTCATACAGCTGGATGTTTAATTTGACTCAAATTAGTTCCACATGTAGAAACCCACAAACATTTGTGTGGCCAGAGGTACGAAGACTGGCAGCCATGTGCAAGATATTAGCACAAATGTTTTGTTAGAACGTAATAATAATTTTTATCAACGATGGACAGTTGTTGGAAATCGACTTAGTTTGGATTGACCTAGGCCTATGGAATAAAAGTAGACACAGAAAAGATGTTTTCAAACTAATTTTTCTTTCAGTTGCAGTAAATTTTGAACAGACATCGATAAATATTAATATTATTGTTTTTATTGTTAATGCCACCTACAATTGACGCGCATAAAGCAACAGTGACATAAAAATTAACAAAATTAGTTAGACTTTCTATAGATTAAAACTTGTTCGAAACAAAATCCACTACTGGCAGCACATGTGAACTATCCGCAGTTTAAGAATAAATTGTATAACATTCAGCAGTGGCCTATGCCTCGTTAAATACTAATTGAATTTACTATTTAACGAGTCATAATTGTGTATGTATTTTACAGCAATGATAAAGGAAAACAAATCTACAAATGCTTTCATAAATTCCATAGAATAGTTCTCAGAATAATATAACATTTTGTATTTTGGCTTTCTAAACTCGAAAACGTTATTAAAAAAATATTGATATATATTTTTTAATTTTTACTAAAATTCCATTTTTTTTGACGAAAAAAATTCAAAAATCTTGTTGCGTATTTCAATTTCACATAGGAACAGTGGATTAGGACAGTGACCGTTTTGCTGGCACAAAAAATCTATATAAATAAAAAAATAGGAAAACAAGTAAAAAGGGCTTTAAGTTCGGACAGACCGAACTTTATATATTCTCCACCATGGATTGTATTCAACAGAGGCTGCCGATTTTCGTAGAAGTGCAGTAATATTGCAGGAAAATATAAATGTTTTTAATATAGCCAAACCAAAACAAATACAAATATCGAAAAAATAATTTTATAAATAAATATAATATTTTAATTATATCAAAACACGCCTATAAGGCAAGGCTAGCAATATCGAAATAATGCATGAAGTCAATTCAAAAAATAAATAATCTTATATTTATATATTCAAAAAGCTTAAATACCATAAATATTGCTAGATAGTGGGTGTTACAATTGTTTATATTTCCATTCTATTTTAATTCCAAAAGTACAAATTTTGATACTCCATTATCTCAAGTACATAGTGCAAAATAACCTAACTTCATGATTCAACCAATTGGAAAAATCTTTTTATTTTGCATGTCTATGCAGTCAGAGGAATGTATACACCGAACTCCAAGATTCTAGCTGCGGTTGGTACCATTTGTATCCCCTTTTTCCTAGTTACCCCATTAAAAGTGCGACTTTCAAAAATCTCTTTATTTGACGTGTCTACGCAATTAGAGGCATGTACACACCGCATTTCATCATTCTAGCTGTAGTCGTTTAATTGGCCCAATTTTTTCCCTCTGTACCCATTGTATCCCTGGAAAGTAAAAATTTGGAAAAAAAACCTTTTATTTTTCGTGTCTACGCAGTCAGAGGAATGCATACTCCGAATTTCATGACTCTAGCTGCGGTCATTTGTTTTGTACTATTTTTATCCCATTTTTCCTTTTTAACGCCAAAAAAGTCCGAATTTCTGTTTATTTTACGCGTCTACGCAATCAGAGGAATGAATAGACCGAATTTCATTATTATAGCTGCATCCGTTTGTTTGGTACCATTTTTATCCCTCTATTCCTATTTTACTTTTATGATATTTATGTACTCAAGTAGAGGAATGTACACACCGAATTTCTTGTTTCTAGCTGTTGTCGTTTAATATGTACCATTTTTATCCCTTTTTGCCCCATTACACCCCCTACGAATAAAAATCACTTTATGGTGCACGTTTTTGTTATAGGAGGAATGCACATACCCAATATCATGTAAGAACAAGCTGACTTATTGAAAAAATTTGCTTAAATACTCTAAAATATTACGGGGATTTTATGGGTATTTTTAGTCCTTGTGAGGGAAACATTTTTCCCTTAGGGCCGATTTCGTCCAGTTTCAATCCCAACCGATCTACTACTACAAAACGCATTTATGGAAAATTTGGACGTCGTAGCTCCTTTTATTTAGTTGCTAGCGTGCTTTCAGCAGACCAAGAATAACAGATCAAGAATATTTACACTTTATTGGGTCTCAGTTCTATATTTCAAGGTGTTACAAACGGAATGACACCCCATCCTGCAAGTGGAGGTTATAAAAATGCTTGTATTTTATTCTTTAATAGCTAACATTCTACCGAAGAAAACAATGTGTGTATTCATTCATATATATTCTATAGATTCAACTATAGAGTTACGTTTTTAGTTGTTTAATTGAATTGTTAGATTTCGATTTTTTTTAGTGGAACTGATTTAAAAAATCAACATAACCTCATAAACAAAACATATAATATAAATCATTAAAACAACATAATGATTTCTATTATTTATTTTGTTTTTGAGGTTATGCTTAAATATAACCCACTGAACCTAGAGTATAACATTTTCAGAGAACATAGAAAACTCGTCTGATTTTAGTGGATTTTGTGCAAAATATTGATGTAATCATTATTTAAAATGGAGCCCCAAAATTGAAAATATATAAATGTGTGTTAAACGCAACCATACTAATAATAAAGATCTGAAGAACTATCAAACAATGTATTGAACTATAAAATCAGCTAAACCAATTGTGAAATGTACACTTGTCAGCAGAGTTAAATGTTTTTTAAAAAGCGCCCCGGTAGTCGAGTTGGTAGCGTACTCGGCTATCAGCGTGGGGGTCGTGGTTTCGATTCCCACTAGAGGCTCTGGTCTGTCGCTGCAATAACTAAAGGGTGTTTTTTATTGGGGTATAGAACTTTAAGTTGGCATCACTTTTTTAACTGGCGGCCATTTTGTCAGCTGTCAAATGATTAATATTTAGTTTGGTTTGCCATTTCATCATGAACAGGTTGACAAAAGAACAACGCTTGCAAATCGTGCAAATTTATTTCGAAAGTAATGGTTCAGTTCGCGAAGTTCACCGCAAGCTCCGTCCATTTTATTGTCGACATAATCGTCCATCAGAGCAATTAATTCGGTTAACCATGGATCGTTTTCGCACTACGTTTACTCTATGTGATAATACGCATCCGCAGAAACGTCGAACAGTGCGCACCGAAGAAGCAATTGCCGCTGTAGAGCAAAGTGTTGAAGAGGACCCGAATGAATCGATTCGCCACCGTGCACAGCAATTGGAGCTTTGTCCATCAACTTTATGGAAGATTTTGCGCAAAGATCTTGGCTTGCGACCTTACAAGATCCAGCTTGTGCAAGAATTAAAGCCGCGAGACCATGCAATGCGTCGTGATTTGGGTGTATGGGCCGAAAATGAGATTCATCTCGAAGCTGATTTTCATCACAAAATTTTGTTCAGTGATGAGGCTCATTTTTGGTTGAATGGCTACGTCAACAAGCAAAATTGGCGCATTTGGAGTGAAGAGAATCCACATGAGACCCTTGAGACGCCATTACATTCACAAAAACTGACTGTTTGGTGTGCTCTATGGGCTGGTGGAGTCATTGGGCCATACTTCTTCCGAAATAATGCTGGAGAGTCAGTTACCGTTAATGGAGACCGGTATAGAGCCATGATAACCGACTATTTTGTTCCCGAATTGGATGGCATGAATGTGGATGAGTTGTGGTTCCAACAAGACGGCGCTACATGCCACACAGCGCACGTCACAATCGAATTATTGAAGGAAACATTCGATGAGCGCATAATTTCGCGGAATGGACCTGTCAATTGGCCACCAAGATCGTGTGATTTGACACCATTGGATTAGGGGACTTGGAAGCCAACATTCGTGGCGTTATTGCCAACATACGGCCCCATATGCTCGAAAAAGTGGTTGAAAATTGGACCTGTAGAATTGGCTATATTCGAGCCAGCCGCGGCGGCCACATGCCCGAAATCATATTTAAACATTAATGGCATAAAATTATCCTTCCAATAAAGCCAAATTGATGGACATTAAAACGATTTTCTTGTGTTTTATTTTAATTCGAAGTTCTATACCTCAATAAAAAACACCCTTTAGCTACAATGGTCTTAGTCACCCCGACTCAATCCCTGGACCCAAAATTAGAATATAAATTTACTTTGTATTGTAATTCATAATAAATAAATAAATAAAATAAAATAAATTTTTTTAAAAACGATTTCCAGAAAAATGTGTGTCATGTAAATTTTTTTGATTTGGACAAGATATTATTTTATGATTTTTTTGGGGCTTACTAAACCAGTCTTAACTTCTATTTTTGAAATATATATTGATATATTTTTTTTTTTCGGAAGAAACATACACACCTCCAGCAATCGTTTTCAAAACATGGTCATACTTGACAGCCCACATTTTCGCATTTTTTAACATTTCTAACTTTTTTTAATTTGCCAAAAATGTTTTCTATATATGTACGGTAAAAGTTTTTTCCTAAGTTTTATAACTTTTTTCATAACCTCACTCTACAGAGTAGGAGGGTATATATAACAATTGGGACAGAAACAAGTGTAACGCAGTGAAGGAGTGACTTAAGACCCTATTTATGTATGTTGAACCAAATCCGTTTTACGACTTTTTAAGTCGTTTGAGCCATGTTCGTCCGTCTGGCTGGCTGGTGTACACAATAACTCTCGAAAGGTGTTAAGGAATCGATTCAAACTTTGTACATGATAATATTTTCCCAAACTTAGTTTAAGTTCGAAGATGGGCGAATATAACCTCTATAAAAGCATTGCTAAATATCAAATTTCACAATATTCCGATCATCCGCATAAAAGTTATAATAACATCATTAACTTTACGTAGTTTTGCGTGATTTGTGTGGGAGGTACTGGAAGGGCGTGGCAAAACCCGTCATATTTAGTACACTTAAAGTGATTATAAACACATTATCAAATACCAAAATATAGCTAATTCCGAATATCCGTGTGGATGTTATATGGGTTTTAATTTAACATTGGAATGTGGGATATTTGTGTGGGAGGTACTAGAAGGGACGTGGCAATTTCGCCCATCTTCGAACTTAAACTAAGTTTGGAAAAAATATTACCATGTGCAAAGTTTGAATCGATTCCTTAACTCCTTTCGAGAGATCGTGTACACCAGCCAGCCAGACAGACGGACGGACATGGCTCAAACTCCTTAAAAAGTCGTGGAACGGTTTGGTCCAAACACACTTAGGGTCTTAAGTCACTCCTTCAATGCGTTACACTTTTTTCTGTCCTAAATAATATATACCCTCCTACTCTGTACAGTGAGGGTATAAAAATGGCTATTGCTCCCCCCAAATATAAATTTAGTTTACAAAGCTACAGGAAAAGAAACTGAGAATTTAAAAACAATATTTAACGCTTTCTTATATATATCCTATATATTTATATCGTTCTAGCTGAACCCCGCCCGCTTCGCCAGGCAAAAAAAACAACAAACGGTAAAATTAAAATCAACTTTCATATTGATTTTTCTCCTGATCGGTAATTTATGTACCACTTATAATCAAGGTACTTCTCTGAGATACTAATGAAATGGATATGCTCCATGGAGAACGTTAGTTTACGTCGAATAATGGATGAAATGTCAAAAATCAAGTTGATTTTTTGTTAAGTGTGATTCTCCTCCTTTCCATTACCTAAACAAAAAACTTCACTCGTAAGAAGAAATTACATTACATTCAAAAGACATAGAAAATCAATCAAATTGTTCACTAATCAAACAACATAAAAACTAAAAAAATAATATAATTTCCTCTTTCTTGGCTTAAATCGGCTGTTGACGAATGACTATTTCTCTTTTTGTAACCTTTATTTACTATTGTGCTAAGAAACTCCAAAGAAAAGGTGTAATTTTACAAAATTCAAATCAAAAATGCCCCATCTTTCAAATCCCACCCATTTGTAAAGGGTGTTTTTTATTGAGGTATAGAACTTCGAATTGAAATAAAACACAAGAAAATCGTTTTAATGTCCATGAATTTGGCTTTATTGGAAGGATAATTTTATGCCATTAATGTTTAAATATGATTTCGGGCATGTGGCCGCCGCGGCTGGCTCGAATATAGCCAATTCTACAGGTAAAATTTTCAACCACTTTTTGGAGCATATGGGGCCGTATGTTGGCAATAACGCCACGAATGTTGGCTTCCAAGTCCCCTAACGTTTCTGGTTTGTTGGCGTAGACGAGCGACTTCACATATCCCCAAAGAAAATAATCCAATGGTGTCAAATCACACGATCTTGGTGGCCAAACCAAAACGATCCATGGTTAACCGAATTAATTGCTCTGATGGACGATTATGTCGACCATAAAAAGGATGGAGCTTGCGGTGAACTTCGCGAACTGAACCATTACTTTCGAAATAAATTTGCACGATTTGCAAGCGTTGTTCTTTTGTCAACCTGTTCATGATGAAATGGCAAACCAAACTAAATATTAATCACTTGACAGCTGACAAAATGGCCGCCAGTTAAAAAAGTGATGCCAACTTAAAGTTCTATACCCCAATAAAAAACACCCTTTATATTGTCTAAGCAGTTTACAACTAAATTAACCCACATAATGTACAACAATATAGGAATCCCGGTGTCGAATATACTCAAAACAGGTTTTAATTTCGTATGGGACGGGTCACGGCCATTTCCGCCCATCTCTGTGTCGCATATTCTCTAAAACCAGTTTTAAATTCATATGGGAAGGGTCACGCCTACTTTCCGCCCATCTTTGCACAACTATTTACACTGGATCTACTAACACAAAATTTTCAGCACTCAAGGTGTCCTAGAATTACAATATTCAATATTGGGTTTTAGCTTCGTATGGGAGGTGCCACGCCCACTCTTCCAATACTCCCCATTTTTGGCACAACTACCCACAATGATGATAGATGCACTTACACAAAATTTCAGCACTGTAGGTGTCATAGAACTGACAATATTCAATAATAGGTTTTAACTTCGTATGGGAGGTGCCACGCCCACTTTTCCAATACCGCCCATTTTTGGCACAACTACTAATATTGATGATAGATGCACTTACACAAAATTTCAGCACTGTAGGTGTCATAGAACTGGCAATATTCAAATAATAGGTTTTAAGTTCGTATGGGAGGTGCCACGCCCACTTTTCCAATACTGCTATAAAAAACTACTAAATATTTTCTCAAATTTCTTTTTTTATTTGAAAGTGCAATACTTCCGGTTAATAATGTAAAATAATTTCATTCAAATGGCTGCCTCGGCTGGCCATGCAGTAGCCTACACGATAGGACCAATTTTTAAGCACATTATCTATTGTGTGCAGCTGTATTTCACCAATGGCTTCACGAATATTGTCCTTTAAAGCGTCAATTGTCTCTGGCTTGTCGGCGTAACACTTATCTTCGAGGGTAACCCACAAATAATAGTCCAACGGTTGAATAGTTGAAAAAAAAACGTTAGATGTATATGTTTTATTATTTTTAGATACTTGGAAAAAAGTTTTGAAATTGAAATTGAAACATAGAAATGCATCCGTGATATCGAAGCATGACAAAGTTAATCTTCCTTTCAATCTTCTTAAATCAATTCTACGTCCGTCCGTTAGCTAATCATGTACACGGAAAATATTTCGCTATATTAACGAAACTGATCAAAAAGTGAAGCAATGTAAGAAGAGCAAAAAAAGAGTTTTTCATTCAGTGCAGAACTTGTACGCAAAGTAGTCCGCATGTATCACCTTAATGGTTGCGGGCCACTTTTTCGTTTTTATTTAATTTTCTTCATGTTCGTTTTACACTTTTTGTTCACTTTCATATTAAGAATATTTCTTTACTTAGAATAGAATAAAGTCTTTAACACCAGATATATCGAACTAATTAGTTTGCCTAAACTTTTTACTATTTTATTGCACAGCACTGTACCTGCGACCAAGTGTTGTTTAATTTAAGTTTTCTTTTTGGATTGTTTTCATTGCTTTTTCTCTCATTTTGTTGCGTATTGTTTGCACTTCAAAATTAAAACAACACTTCTTTTATATAAATATATAAAATACGTACATACAGCCGAGTGTATGTTCTTCATAACGTCAATTAGTTATTCTTTTCCTCGCCGACACTGTTGACACTTTTATTTATTTATTTTTTGTGATTTGAATTTGTTTGATATGAAACATATTCTTTATCTTATCAAAGAACGACGACAGCGACAACAACGAGTGACTTCATTTAATTATCAGAGACAGTAAATAAAACGTTTTCGCTTTTTTCGTATTTCTTTTTCTCTTCATCTCAAATTGAGATCATATTTATGAATTTGTTTAATTTTAATTTCTTTCATAATTATCGTTTGGATCATGATGCCATTGTAATTATAATTCAGTTGTTGATGCTTCACAATTCACATAATCAATCGAATGAGATCGTTCATCGGACATCGTTTTATTGCGTTTGTTTGTTTGATTCGTTGCATTTTTCATATCTCACACTTGCAACATTACACACACACACATACACACGTACACACTCTCCAACACACCTGTAACACTTAACACCTGTTGCTCAGCTCAGTTCAAATGTTCGACTGCTCCAATTTACTCTGTCGTTTTATCGTTCCGTCGTTCAGTGACGAGGAAAAGCTTCGAATATGGAAAAAAGTTTATGAAGATAAGAAAAACATTTCAAAAATTATATTCTTTTAAATAATATTGCATATTTTTAGGAGTTGTACTAATTGTAACTCGATTTTCCTACAGGATATGTTTGATATGATTGGCATTGGTGTGATGTTGTATTGAAGGATATAGTGGGAAATATCCTTTAAACTGTAAGAGCTTTAAATTTCTCGCCGACTGATAGTGTAATTAATTAATTGTTAGCTTCCGGGCGACATCTACAGGCGGCTAGTTGTTGGTGCTAATGTCCGCTATTTAGCTAGGACAAGAACCTTATGCTGGAAGAAGTGAAGTTTCGTTAAGTGTAAAATGTATGTTAACTACTAAATACTAAAGCGTTCTTGTACTAAGATTTGATCAGATTCAAATTAAAAGATATATGGAAAGACTGCCTAAAGTCGAACAATAATAGGAATTAATTTATTCGATACCAGAGTAGTTCAATAAATGAACAATTTCCAAGTGACAAACATCCCAGCAAAAACTTGGTAATGATACCTCATTATTTTTAGCATTACCTAGTACTCCCTGCATTATTCTGAAGTATGAAATAAATCAGTAGTTATGGGCAAGTTAAATTCCATAAAACTTCAGATTTTAAAAATTAATTTTCTACATTTTTGTGGTGAGTCAGAGAAGAGCAGTGCTGTTGTTATCGCAGCGTACCTAGGCTTAAAGAAAAACGGTCCTAAATCCTTTATTCAGATTTTTAACAAGACGATAAAAAATATATAATTTAATAAAAATCTACTAACTATATATAGAGCCTACTCTCACACTGGTCCCAAATATATTTTTTATGGCATAAAGCGAAAAATAAAGATACCATCTTAAAAAATGAAAAATAAAATTGGGCCGATTGGACCACGCCCACTATCACCTCCCATATAATCTCAATATATAACCAACATAATTATCACCCTGTATTAGTATAGGGTGACCAAAAACCAAATTTTATTAATAATGTTGACGAATAATGTTTTTCTGAACATTATTACAGAAGCAAAATATAGCATACAAAT
The DNA here is from genome assembly GCA_947397865.1 of Polietes domitor. Lineage (NCBI taxonomy): Eukaryota > Metazoa > Arthropoda > Insecta > Diptera > Muscidae > Polietes > Polietes domitor. The sequence goes on from OX377621.1 coordinate 35,089,288, forward strand.
ATTCTACTTGACACTGAAATTTAAATAATTATTTCAGGAAATAATACAAATTGTCTATATGTGTACAGAAAAGTGAATGACTGTTACATATCAATTTAAAGGTACTTGCAATACCTTTAAAATGAGATGTTGATGGGTCTCATACACAAATCTGATTCAGAGATATGATCAAATATGTGTACTATGGCTAATCGAAAGTGTGCTAAAATAAAGTGGCAATTGTATGAGTTTTGCCGAAAAATGCTGACGAGATATTAATTCTATCATAAACTGCACACTCAGACGAACACTTTCACGTTTACACTTTGAGTCAAGTGGTGTCCTACATATAACTTTTGGTCCACGACATTTATAGGTTATGCTCACTACGAGTCACAAAATTACAACACTTAAGAAATATAAATATAATTTTTAATCTACTTACGCGGGCCTTCAATTTCAATAATGTATAACTGCTTTAGACCCGAATTAATCCGACTTGTTTCAACGGCAAACTTTAAATACCTCTCAGGTTTGCAGTGTTGCCACCTAGTTTTCTCCAATACATTTTCTTGATAGCTTAGAGTGTTGCCATTAAGTAAACAACATTTAATTATTCCCAATTTAAATTATTTGAATTTCTGCCAAAAAATATGGATTTGGGACCATAGTGCTCTGTAACTTAAATGTTATGATCTGAAGATTTTTCTAATTGAGAATATTTGGGCGACGATGACATGTATGAAGTTGCCCCAGTCGCTTAATCCTTATTTGATCCACATGCTATTGTGTAGTATTTAAGAAAAAAATTGTAAGATTGAGAACTATTTTCTTAAAACTGAACACAAAATATGGAGTTCCGCATATTTTTGATACATTTTCACTGTTTGCCCTAAGAAACAAGTTGTGCAATATTTTCTAAAAAATGTCAAATTATTTCCACATTATTTAAAAAATAATTAAAAAATTCTAAAAATATCATTTAAAGCTATGTTTGGCTACTTTAACTGCCTGGTTTTATAATAAAGACAATTTTGGTAACTATGCAATGAGATAATGAACTATGTCATTAACAAATATTGTATCAATTATTAGATATATGCCTTAAGTTACAGATAAAACCACTTCCATCTATCAAAAATTGTTGTACAATAAATCTTAAAGTGTAAACAGCACTTGAAAGGAACTGACTTGAACCGTTTCCAAACAAGTTAAGTTGTAAAAGTTGAAAGAATGCACACACAATTATGTCGTCATTATGCTTTCGAAGTGAGTCTCCTTATAAAAAGTTATCAATAATGACTTGTTTGGTATCTTCCTGAGGCCACTTATTTTACAACTCGTTTAGAAGTACTTATTTATTAACTTTTCGTAAGTGTGCGTGGAATTACTTATTTCTCAACTCTTTGTTAGCGTGCGTGAAAGTACTAATTTTTTACAATCTCTTTATAATTAGATAAATAAATAATTAGAAACGGATCCGAAAAATAAGTAGTGAAGGTTTTTGGTTTTGCCTTATTCCCCACATTACTTGGCAATGAGAGTTTTTGCTGGGATGTCAAACTTTTACGTGTTTTCATGACAGAGCACTATCTAAAAATATCGACTATTTCCATCTACATCGAAGAGACTTATTTTTTTCATTAAGGCTTCGTTAAACGTCAAAATCTTCCTAATTGGAGTTCATTTTTATACCCTCCACGTTAGGATGGAGTGTATATATCATTTGGGACAGAAAAAAAGTGTAAAGCAGTGAAGGAGCGACTTAAGACCATAAGTGGATAAGTGGTTGGACCAAATCAGTTTCACGAATTTTTTTTAAGTTGTTTGAGACATGTCGTCCGCCTGGCTGGCTGATGTACACGATAACTCTCGAAAGGAGCTAATGAAACAATTTAAACTTGGCAATATTTTCGCCAAACTTAGTTTAAGTTCGAAGATGGGCAAAATTACCACTCCTCTTGCGGTAGCTCCCACACAAAATAACCCATATTCCCATGTCAAATTAAAACTAATGTAACTTCAACATATTCGAATATCAGCTATATTTTGGTATTTGATGAAGCTTTTATAAACACTTTATGCGTTCAAAATACGCCACTTCTAGTACCTCCCGGACAAAAACCCCCTAAACTACGTAAACTTAAAGCTGGTATAACTTCTTCTATACGGATGGTCGGAATACTTTGAAATTTGATATTTAGCAATGCTTTTGTAAAAGTTGTATTCATGTGGAATATGGGCAATACTGCCACGCCCCTTCTAGTTGCTCCCACACAAAGTGGCATAAGCCTTGACTAAAATAAAACCGATATAACTTCCATATTCAAAATCAGTTGTAATTTAATATTTGAAAATGTTTTTATAATCGCATTAAACTTAAAAAAACATTTATGCTTTAGCCACGCCCCTTCTTGTACCTCCCACACAAATGTTTCTATCCTAGGTAAAATTAAATGCTTTATAACTCCTATACCGGCGCCTGAAATCCACTATGACTTCATATTTGATCATGTTTTTACAATTATTTACTAATGTGGAAGCTGGGTCCAATTGCCACAAACTTTTAGTACCTCCCACATACATAATCCGGCACTAAGTAAAATTTAAGTCCTTCCATACACATGTTCTATGAGAGTGAGGGTATACATAAGTCGGTTTAACCGAGTGAAACTTACTTACATACTTACTACCATACTTTTTTAGTTTTTAAAGCGGAAACTCCATTTATAAAATTAGATATTTTAATATTTTTGAATTATTTTATAAAAATATGTACCATTATTTAAGAAGTTTTTGTTTAAATACGTGAACACGACATGTACTTCACCAAAAAGAGCCCAATTTCTACATTATACAAATCTTTTTTTATACCCTACATTAGGGTATTATGTCTTTGTGTATTTGTTTGTAACACCCAAGAGGAAACGAGGTGGACCCATCGTTTATTATACAGCTCGGCGTAGAATCACTTTCTGAGTCGATTTAGCAATGTAATCTGTCCATCTGTCTGTTCGTCCATCTTTTCTTGTAATCAAATTACAGGTCGCAACTATTGTCCGATCCTTACGAAAATTGGCACAATTAAGTTTAGCGGGCCAGGAACAGACACTGTTTAATTTGAAGCAAATCGGCTCAGATTTAGATATAGCCACCAACAAATTTCGCTGTTGATTTGATGTTTTGCGCTCTCGAATCCATATGTTTCGATAGATTTTCTTTAAATTGGACACAACATCTTATATTTGAACTAAAAATATCTGTGATGAAAGTGAGTCAAATCGGTTCAGATTTATATATGCATAGCTACCATATAAATGTCTCTCCCGATTTGCGTTTTTCCGCTCTAAAAGCCATAAATTTTTGACCGATTTTCTTCAAGTTTGACACAACAACTAACATTTCAATTAAAAGCATCTGTGATAAGAGTTGGCCAGATTGGTTCAGATTTATATATAGCTGCCATACATATATCGCTCCTGATTTAACTATTTCTGCTGTAGAGACTAGACATTTTAGCCATTTATTACAACTAAAATCATCTGTGGTGAAAGTGGATTAGATCGGTTCGGATTTATATATAGGTCCCATACATATTTCGCACCCGATTGACTTTTTCTGCTCTAGAAACCACATAATGCAACCGATTTTGATCAAATGTGACACAATGTATTATATTGCAACTAGAAAGATCTGTTGTGAATGTGGGTCAGATCGGTTCCGATTTATATATAACTCCCATACAAATTTCGCTCCCGATTTGACGTTTTGCGCTCTCGAAACCATATTTTTGACAAATTTTCTTCAAATTTGTCACAAAGCCTTATATTTGAAATATAAACATCTCTGGTGAAAATGTGTGAAATCGGTTCAGATTTATATACAGCTCCCATACAAATATACGATTTTGATCAAATTTGGCCCAACACCTTGTATATTAACTAGAAAGATCTATAGTGAAAATTTGATTATATAGGATTCGCCGATTTTACTTTTTCTGCTCTAGAAACACACATATTGTAACAGATTTTGATCAGAACAAGTTATATTTCAACTGGCAACATACATTGTGAAAGACGGTATGATGTGTCTAAAATATAGGACATGTGTCTATAATTGCAATGGCGTAGAAATTGAAGGGTATGATATAGTCGGCCCCGCCCTACTTTCGCCTTTCCTTACTTGTTTTAAATGGGTCTTGTTTTCTTCATTAATTTGTAAGGGGTTAAAAAAGATGTTTGTATGTGTTTGCGCTACATTTTGCTTGTAGTTTGGGATTTACTTTTTTCATTATTTACTTACTTAGGGTTACTACCATACAGGTGGCGTATGCGTTACTTATAATATTACTCATTCGATCGGTTATTGTACTGACTGGGAAAAGAAATTATTCAAGAATCGACTTAATCTATTTAATTTGATTTCAAATAGTTTCGATCTGTACCGAAATCCTGTAAATTTTTAACGTTTACAATTGTTGTTGTTGCTCTCGATTTTTGTCATTCAGAAATATCATTGACTATAAAGACGGCTATAGATAAAGATTATTTTAAGCAATCTACATACATAAAATTGACTGACTGAAAATTGATCGCGACTGATGATCAGAGTCCAAACCAAACGGCTGAAGCCAATGCCAAGCAATTTGGAGACTAGTACTCCGGAGACTCATACTAAGGAAATATCTTTCGAAATTTAATTTTTTTGCAGCTAGAAACATGAAATCGGGGGTGTACTTAAAAACACTTTTTGTAATGTCTCCAACCAAAGTTTTGCAGCTGGAATCGGTTAATACGCTCTACGCAGTCCTTTGAACATAAATGGATTTTTCAGAATATACATTTTAAGCCTTTGACGACCATAAGCAAGCATACTTGCTCAAAGTTTCTATGATTGATAGACCAATATGATCAGACGTGATTTATGAAGGAGACTTGGGGCAACACAAATGTTGTGGATCTTTATTCTCCAACAAACCCCAGGAGGCAACAGAATGAATCTGCTTCAGTATATCCTGGAATTAATTTTTTTCGTTTATGCAAATAATTTTAAAATCATTATTTCCTACATTAATTACATAAATTGGAAATAAAAATTGTATATTTCGTTTTTTATTTTCGGATAAAAATGTTATTTTAAAGCACATGCATACGCTCCAACGAGAACGAGTAGAATTAAATGACATACAAATCTATGAAGGTCAAATTACAATTAGGGTCAAAGTGTCGTTTATCAAAGATCAACAAGATTTTAAATAGTGAGGTGTAAAAAGGTATTGTGTTTAACACGAATTTATCGATATTCGAGTAAGTTTTCCTGTTTTTGAAGTCTCTGATTAGTATGAGTTGTCAGATTAATGATGGAATATTCTTCTCCACTGATCCAGCAGCGACATTTAAGTTAATCGATAAATGTTTAAGTGTAAACGCCCCTTTTAAAGTAAGGATGTGATAATGCCGCCAAATATCCGATTTCAAGCGAAAGCTAAATCCTAAATCATCCTATTTTTCCGCATTCGAAGCTCCTCCCCATACATCCAATTGTCGTTCTTTCCTGCTCACAGCAAATTGCATATCCTTTGGAAAATAACGGTCAAATCTATTTATAATGATGTTGAAAGTAATCGTTGATGTCAAAGTCAAATTAATTACTTACCTTGGTTGAGCGCCCTCAAGCATTTCGCCGATGGCAAATGACCGCAACAGGACGCCAAGAGTCTGCCTATCAGCCTGCTTGCTGTTGCTGCTGCTGCCATGCCATCCGTTATACTAGCGACTTTCGTGTGCTCACAGCGCTTATCTGGCCGTAGCCGTAGCGTAACCGTAACCATTGCATGTTAGTGTCCGTGTGTTCATCCTAATGTGGTCCACACGATGTACCATGTGTGTGTATGTGTTCGGATGTATGTGTGGTGTTTGGCTTTGTATCATGGCTAGGTGAGCTCCGTTCGAGCTTCATTGAGAATTATGTCACCCCAGGGAGATACGGAATTTGGCCAGTGAGTGTGGTCGAGTGGTCGTGTGCTCGCGTGTGCCTCGGTGTGTGTTTGAATTTCGAGTTTATGTTGCACGTCGGTGTGCGACTAGCCGTGTCGGCCAGCCCTCCTTTTCCACTCATTCAATTGATTTCGATTGTTTTCTTGGAAGTCTTTGTACAATTTTGGTTAATTATACTGCAGTTTTCCTCCTCCTCCTCCTGTGCATTCCCTCCCATGTATCCTTTATGCCGCAAATGCTGCCAAACCACTTCACATGTCCGAATGTTAAACAGCCGTAAATTTTGCTTGAAATAGAGAAATACCTACTCAAGTTGCAATTAAATTGAATTGAGAATTACATTTTGTCTGCAAACTTCGTGCAGATGTGCGGCGAATATATTGGGCCATACATTACATTTTTGTGTGGCTGACCCATCCGTCCCTCCATCCATCCAGCCGTCCATTTGTCGATGAGTGTTTGTGTGTGTGTGTGTAGGCTCTAATAATATATGGCCACTAGTCACGTTTGTATCATTTGGAATGTATTTAATTGAATATATAGTCCTGTCCATCCTCCTACAACAAGTGGAAATTGTTTTATTTTTTGCCGTTGCTGTCGTCGTCGACGTCTTGGTCCTCTCCATCAATGGAGTTTGTCATGAAATACTAATGATGGGACATTAATATTCTTCATATAGACTGCAGCATAAAGTCAATTATAACTGAATCGAAATGAATTATTAATACCGAGAGCGAGAGAGATACGATGAAATATGGGCCAAATCAGTTTAAGGGGTTGACTTAATTATGTTGTGGCTGGAGATGTTGAAATTATGATTGGTGAGGTGGCTCAGGCATGAATAACAAATTGTTGTGGGGACACCCTTGTTAGGCTTAATTCACTACCTGTAGTCCGTTTTGTTTAGGAAGTGCAGATTTGTTTTGTCAATATATTTCGTTGTGGTAGAAACGGAAAGAATTTCTAATAAAATAAGGTTTTTGCTCATAGGTAGTTGAACACTTTTGTTAATGGTCGTGTTTTATTGTCAGAGGATAAGGGAATATCAAATTGAAAATCAGTCCATTCATATCTTCAGTCAAATAATAAAAAAGTTTGACCCAATCTAATAGGCTCGCCAACATTGCATTGTTGCACTGGAACGACAGGAAATATTATCACATCCTTCTATTAAAAGAAAGGTTTTCACGTAAAGACTTATATACTGACTTGGATCTCTATGCTGGATCTATGAGATCTCTTCTGAGAGGTTTACACTTAAACAATTATATACTAACTGGATCTCTATGCTGGTTCTATGAGAACTTTTCTGAGAGGAATATTCCAGATTTCTAAGCTATATACATTAGGCTGGGTCGCCGTCCATACAAATGGAAAAACAAGTTCCAGTCACCCCACCCCAAAATAAAGTTTGGATTGTTTAATGATGATTTGCAAAATATTTCGTTCCTACATCAAGCCATCTGTGAGCTAAACGCTGCTAAAAATAACCCTTTTCGGTGTATTTTTTTTTTGTGTTACATTTTTTTCTGGAATAATAGACCCTTGAAAGCACTTTAAATAAAAATTTTGATTCTTGTCTTAGAGTAATTTATTGGTCGAATTATTGGACGTTTATGATATTTTTTGTGGATTTTCACAGTGACTACTGAAAACTTTTTCTTATAAAAAAATAAATAGCTGCAGTCAATACCTTTCGAATGATGCCTAAATGATGAACATCGGAATGAAATTGACGTCGTACCGCTCATTTCTATTAAAAATGTTTGAACATTTGGCTGTGAAAACCATCGCCTGCATTAAATTATTTCACAAACATAGAGTCCTGACGTCATTTTTCATCCGTTATTCATAATTTAGGCATCATTCGACAGGTATTGATTCCTCCTATTTATTTTATAAAATGTTTCCAAGATATGTGAGTTTTAAGCTGTCACCTTGAAAAACCACAAAAAATCAATATAAACGTCCAATAATACGACCAATGAGTTATTCTAAGACAAGAATACGATTTTTTATTTAAAGTGCTTCCAAGGGTCTATTAATTCAGAAAAAAAATTTGACAAAAATGCAACAGGAAAAAATGATTTTTAGAGGTGTTTTCAGGAGCGTTTAGCTCACAGATGGCTTGACCCAGCGACGAAAGATTTTGCAGATCATCATTAAACAATCCAATCTTTTTTTTGTGAGTGGTGACCGCTGTAATTTATTTTCGTGACCCATCCTAATATACATACATATTTGAACAAAAACGATTAAAATATTTAATATCTAGAACAATAAAAAACAAATCGGGAGTGATATTTGTATGGAAGATATACATCACTGGAAAAAGTCTGCGTACACTAATATTTTTTATAAAATTCCAACTTTATTAGCTTGGAAATCTTTCTATATTCAAGTTTTTTATAATATTTTTAATTGATACCTTTCAGCAACTTCCACAAATAAAAATTATACTAGGAAAGTTATATTCGCATTTTTAATTCAAAAGTTATCTAGAATTTGGTCTCATTACGTAAAAATAAGGCACAAGAAAAAGTCTGCGTACAGCAATTAAAATATCTTATAACTACAGTAGTAAATGTAGTATAAAAAATGTGGTAGTTTGGTTTTTTAGTAACTTGTCGGCTAGCCTCTTCTTTTCAGCACCTACAGTAAGTAGCTTTTTAGACATGGAATCCAACAATTTAGTGGTCTCCTCAGCAGTTATGTTATCCCATTCTTCCTTTAGTACGTCCTTCAGCATTACTTTTGATGAAATTCCTTCATGCTGGCGGAGACGCCTTTCCAAGGAGTGCCAGGCGTGCTCTATGAGGTTCAAATCCGGTGATTGAGGGGGTGTATGTATCCCTTTGGTGTTGTACAATAGCCAGGACTTGACAACGTAGGCTGTGTGTTTGGGGTCATTATCATGTTGAAATAAAAATCCACTTCCAAGACCCAATTTCGCAGCGTCCAGTTTCACATTTCTTTTGAGAATGTTCAAATAACACTATGTAACAAAAATAAAAAATTTCTCAGTCCTTGGGATGTAATTGTTATTTCCTAGTCTGTTATGTCTTAAAAGTATGGAAACCACCTAATATTCCTCTGAAACTTTGCTTTTGTGACCAGGACAATGTGATTCATTAAAATATGCTAAAATTATGAGAAAAACGTGTTTGAGGTTTTCACTACAGAGAAAATCATACAGAACAGCAAATATAAATCAAAACTAGATTTTATTGAAACTTCGGAAAACCAAAAACAAAAAGGTAAATCAGAAGCGGGTGGTTTTTCGACATTTGCGTTTATACTGCGAGTCACTTTCTCTAATCAATCACCAAATGTAATCTCCCATCATGTTCTCATTGTATTGTCCTTGGTATCGCCGCTCAAATTCCATTATATCCTGATGGAAGCGCTCGCCTTGCTCCTCTGAATATGCTCCCATGTTCTCCTTGAATTTGTCAAGATGTGCATCCAGAATATGGAGTTTGAGAGACATCCTGCAGCCCATTTTGCCGTAGTTCTCCACCAGACTTTCGACCAGCTCCACGTAGTTTGCGGCTTTGTGATTGCCTAGGAATCCCTGTACCACTGACATAAAACTCATCCAAGCAGCTTTATCAACACGAGTGAGCTTCTTGGGGAATTCCTCACACTCGAAGATTTTCTTTATTTGTGGTCCAACGAAGATCTTGCGACAATAGCTGTTTCTATACTTTTGGGATCTAACTGACTAGGAAATAACAATTACAACCCAGGGACAAAAATCTTGTTACATAGTGTAATCGACAGCATTCAAGTAGGTTCAACAAATTCAATTTCAATTCAATTAATTTGAAGAAGATCTGTTAAAATATGTGGTTTCTTGAGCAGAAAAGTCAAATCGGGAGCGAAATTTTAATGGGAGCAATATATATATCTAAACCGATCTGATCTATTTTCACCTAGTTTAAATATAAGATGTTTTGCTAAATCTGAAGACAATCCGATGCAATATGTGGTTCCTAGAGCGGAAATAGTCAAATCGGGAGCGAAATTTGTATGAGAGCTATATATAGATCTGAACCGATCTAATACATTTTTACCACAGGTGTTTCTAGTTCAAATATAAGATGTTTTGCCAATTTTGAAGAAAATCTGTTAAAATATGTGGTATCTAGAAAAGAGTCAAATCGGGAGTGAAATTCGTATGGGGGATATATATAAATCTGAACAGATATTCTTCAAATTACGTAGCCTTCGTCCTTATCCCGAAATACTTTGTTGTACAAAGTTTCATTTGGTTCTGTATACAATTGCGACCCGTATCGTGATTACAAGGTTAGATGGACAGACAGACGGACTTTGCTAAATCGATTCAAAAAGTGATTCTAAGTTGATCGGTATAATTAACAATGGGTCTATATCCCTTCCTTTTGGGTGTTACAAATAAATGCACAAAGACATAATACTCTCGTGGAGTGTATAATTACCAATAGCAGTTAATGGTTTCCATGTTACACATCAAGCTCCAAGCGAAGCTATTTGATATCCTACTTGTTTTTTCAACGTCACAAATCAATTTTATGGGGAAATCTTAAATCTGCGGTATTTAGAGGTCAGTTCAGTTTATATTCGCAGCTAGTAAATAATTCATTACTCTCACAGTTTCTTGCGTATTTTTATTGTATTAATTTAAAAAACATCAAAACACCGGTTTCCCCGGTTTGTCGGTTTTGACATCCTTAAGTTGATATGTCCATTAATTCAGTGAAAAACATTCAAAAACGTTTTACAAAAAATGTGAACGTTACATAAAAACCGATAATATTTAATAACATTCAGCGCATCATAATCATTTTCAATCATGTATCAATTCGACAGGGTTTCAAATTAAAAACGTAACGTAAACGTGGAGCACGTATTTTTCAGCACCACTTATTTCCCTGTGTCTATAGCGTGTGTAAAAAGTCACCCGTATATTGGGATTAAATCGTTGATCAGAACAAAGATTGATTTGTGGTATCCCCCCATCTTGAAGGACTCCCACTAATAATCATGTACAATCGACGAAACGATTCCATAGATTGTCAAAAGATCAGTGGTGACTTGTGAAAAATCCTTTTCAATTTTGGTTAATTACATGACAATCAAAAAAATTGCTCCCTACTGATTGTTGTCCATCATGGCCAGATACTCTCCAATAACTACATTTGTGGTAATTGGTTCGTGGTCATACATACAGACATACATATGTATGTTTATGTTTACACTGTGTACACAGCCGTGTACATATACACAAACACAAACACACACAGACACGAATTGTTTACAAACAAATAGTTACTTCATTCATGTCGGTGGAGAAGAAGTGTGAGAACTCGTATAGTCCTTTCCGAATAACGTTGTCATTCAATAGTCAAATATTCAATGGCCGATATTTCAATCTGTCGTTCATGTGGTCATTGCAAATTGTATTGTGATGAGCATGTATGTATGCACATACATACATATGTATGTATGTGTTAATGCATGTTTTGGTGCATCGCCAGCGGCTAGGGCATTGCTGGGGCCATTCTGGAGAGGCCCAATGTGTTTCGTTCTGTATGTCTGGTCAGAAGTTCTTTGGATGATTTTTAATAATGAAAAATTTTCCAAATGACAAATATGAAATATTGTCCAAAAGCTATGAAAAAGATCCAATTTGTTGGATGTTTTTTTATATGAAAAATCGTTAATTTTTGTATGTTTTTTGGGGTGATTTTTTTAATTTTTTGGGCGATTTGTCGTGAAATCGTTTTTTAATAAATTCATCATCCAACTGTCCTTATTGGAATAGCGTTACCTAAAAGTATTTGGTGTAATTCCTAAGTGATAGGACAAGGCTAAAATTAAGAAGTAAAAACGGCGTTTATATACCCTCCACCATTGATTGCATTCCACAGAGGTTGTCGGTTTTCGTAGCAGTAAAGTAATATTACAGGCAAATATAATTTTTTTAATATAGCCAAACCGAAACAAATACAAATATTAAAAAAATAATTTTATAAATAAATATAATATTTTAATTATTTCAAACCACGCTTATAAGGTAATGCTACCAATAAGTCAATTCAAAAAATAAATATTCTTCTATTTATATTTTCCAAAATATTTTTTTAAAACCATAAATATTGGTAGATAGTGGGTGCCAAATTTGGTTGTATTTCTATTCTATTTTAATTCCAAAAGTACATATTTTGAAAATCCATTATCAGACGTACATAGTGCAAAATAACGTAACTCCGAATTTGGGAAAAAAAACTTTTAATTTTGCGTGTCTATGCAGTCAGAGTTCCATGTTTCTACTCAATTAGAATTTCATCATTCTAGTTCCAGTCGTTTAGCTGGTACTTTTTTATCCTCTGTACCATTGTATCCTTTGAAAATACTAATTTCGAAAAATTCGCCTATTTTCCGTGTCTACGCAGTCAGAGGAATGTATATTCAGAATTTCATGACTCTAGTTGCGGTCATTTGATTGATACTATTTTTATCCCCTTTTTTCATTTTAACCCCAAAAAGTACGAATTTCGAAAAATCAGTTTATTTTACTTATCTATGCAATCAGATGTATACACCGAATTTCATTATTCTAGGTACAGGCGTTTGGTTGGTACCATTTTTATCCCTCTATTCCTATTTTACCCCTTAAAAGTATGAATTTGGAAATAATACTTTTATATTATGTATCTACTCAATTAGAGGAATGTACACACCGAATTTCGTGTTTCTAGCTGTTGTCGTTTAATATGTACCATTTTTATCCCTTTTTTTGCCCCATTTCACCCCCTACAAATAAGAATCACTTTATGGTTCACGTTTTTGCTATAAGGGGAATGCGCATAGCAAATATAAACAGACATATTCAAAAAACATGCTTAAATAATAGGGATTATTATGGGTATCTTTAGTCCTTGTGAGGGAAAATTTTTTCCCTTTGGGCCGACTTCGCCCCGTTTCAATCTCAACCGATCTACGACTATAAGACGCATTTATGGAAAATTTGAACGTTCTAGGTATAGAAAAAGTATGTAAAAATAGATGGAAATATTTATTATACCCTCCACATCCAGGATGGGAATATACTAATTTTGTCATTCCGTTAGTAACACCTTAAAATATCGACCTGAGTCCCTGTTGAAGTGTGTCTCTATTTATTTGAGCCGGAGTGTGGCTCTATTTAGTTGAGCAGGGGTGTGCAGGAATAGCGGTGCATCAATCGTTTATTCTTTTCGCTCCCTTTTTTTGCTCAAGCAGTTTGTTGTTGTGCTGTCGCTTGTAGGCAGTGAATTTTGGCGATATTGCAGGCGACAGCATCAACACAAACCAGTCTTTTATGATAATCGATCGAGTTCGTGCGCTTCTCCTCCCGTGACAGTGACAAACATAAAGATACAAATTACAAAATTACATATGTACATATAAACCAAACAAATTAACACTGTGAACATTGAACATAGAATATTGAATTTCTAAAAATTGTTTAATTTTGCTAAAACCAAAAAAAGAAGAAAAATAATTAGTGCTAAATCTATGAAGTAAAATCTAAATTAAATTAATTATTATTTGCTACCTAAAAAAAACTAAACTTAAAACCTACTGTGTGATCTACATTTTTCAATACTCTACTTAAACTACTGTATTAAACTAAACTAATCTAAAAATATCTATACCTAATAAAATACTACGCTAATTAAAATCGCAACAATAATATTAAAATACAATTAAGACAAACACATATTGAATTTGGAAAATTGTTATATCTAAAGTCTACACATTGTAACATACACATATACAAACATATAAAAAAAAGCAAAGTGGAAATAAACCAGAATTTGAATACACGAAACATTAACGTTGTCAATTTGGAAACGAAAGGCAAAGTTAATAAATAAACATTTGGTCCACTTCGAACCGTATTAGTGTTGTGGTGTTGTTGTTCTTTTTAAATTATTAAAAGAGCACACACAAATATTAAAAACCCACCCCTATTTTCGAGAGAAAGTGCAAAAAAGACTAAGTCTTTTTTTTGAAAAAATCGAAATCAAAACTGTGTGAAAAAATAATAATAATAATAAAAAAAAACAACAACGAATAGTGCGTGAAAAATTTGATACGTGCTTACTTAGTTTATGCTAAATTCGGGATAACATCAAAAACATTGTGAGTCGAACGGACAAAATCAATTGAAGAAACAGTGAAACCTATACATCTGTGAGCCGGTGATACAAAAACAAAAGAAATACAGTTACGGTGCATAACATTTTGAAACAGAAAAGTACAAAAGTGAGACAAACAAGAAACCGTTATAACGGTGAAAAAGCCGACTTGTTCGCGGTTTTCTTGGCTACAGCTACAGCGACAATAGTTTCAGCGTCATCAACTACAGCGACAACACTTCCAGCATCAACAACTACAGCAAACTCGGACCCGGCAACAACGTCAACAGCAACAACAGTACACCAGGCAGAAGAAGGAGATAGCAGGTACCCCGCACAACCACATACCCAAGTCCCTATATACAAGGAAAAGGCAGTAAGTACATACATCTAAGCACGCAAAAACAAGAGATAAAGGGTGCCACATACTTTGCTCCACATAAAAGTACTGTATGGCTGCTCATTGCTACTGCCAAATTCGGACCCTGTATCGAATGGACTTGTTGCTACGTGCTTAATAGTAGATTTGCGCTATATTGAAATTTAAATTATATGCCTGGACGGATTGACGAAAACCTTTAACCCGACTGTTTGTTGAAAATAACTTATGACCACGACCATTTAACTCGACTGTAAATTTGACCCTCGTCGCTAGCGGAACGTTTGAGAGAAAAAAAAAATATATTTTACTGGTTTGCGTTCGTGATATTTTCGAAAAAAAAAACAAAAAAAAATTTGAAAAAAAAAAAATTTTCGATTAATGGACTTGTCCTGTTTTGTCCTGCAGCGAAGGTAGAGGGCATACATACAAACATCAGAACATTTACGAGCTGTCGATAAAAATTTCGTTTTGCGCTATTCTGTCATGCCAGGCTGTTGACCCTTTTTTGTTACCGTTGGTGTTTTTTGTCTTTTATCGAAATTATTGGTGACCCACACACACACACATACTACAAGCAATATAACAAGCGCGAATTTTTCCTTTTGCTAACTTTCAAAATAGCCTAACTCCGAATTTTCGAAAATAAAAAATATTGTTGGCAATTTTTGAAAAAGTTGCATAAACTGTAAATTTCGAAGTTCTCTGGGTGAGCATCAGTATAGCTCCCACTGACAATGCACTTAAGTCCAGTTGTTTGAAATTAGCTTTTTTTGGAAAATTTTTGTCGGAAATTTGACAAAATTTAAAAATTCCAGAATTTTGAAAAATTCAAGTAGAAAAAGTTTTTCTTGGGTTTTTTTACAATATCAAAAAAAATGTATTAAAGACAAAACTTTAAACATTCATAATGGACACAATTTTATGCGACAAATTTGTTAATTGTGTGAATGACCTCATCGATTTTGAGAGTGTGTACTCAGTCACCAAGACGGAAGAAAATATCCATGCGTTAGAGGTAACGAGAGTGGAACTCAACTCGCTATGGGACCAAGTAAAGAAATCGTATTTGGAATGCCGTGATCGAGTTGCGGAAAAGGATGAAAAAGCAATCGACAAGTCAAAACTACGGACCCATTACAAGGAATCGTTGGCAAGTTATAAACGCGTCCTAAGTTCGCTGAATGATGAAATACAGACTCTGGAGGAACAACATTCAGAGGAGAAACGTTCACGTCAATCGCAAAATCAACAGAAGGTTACTATGGAAATGGATTTTGCGCCCGTTTCAAGATTACCACCGTGCGATACAGATACATTCCAAGGAGGGTACAACAAGTGGCCCACCTTTAGAGATTTATTTTCTGCAATTTATATCAACAACTCTAAATTGAGCAAGGTTGAAAAACTATTTCATTTAACCCAAAAAACCGCGGGAGAAGCGCGGGAAATAATTAGCCACGTACCTTTAACCAATGAAGGTTTTGACATAGCCTGGAAAAATTTAGTAGACAGGTACGAAAACAAACGAATGCAAGTAAACGAACAACTTAAGATACTTTTTAGTTTACCTTTCGTCTCGATTGACTCCAGTTCAACTATTCAAAAGTTGCAACGTACAGTCAACAGTTGTGTTCAAACTTTGAAATCGCTCAAAATTGAAACAAATAATTGGGATCCGATCTTGATATATCTCAGTTCAACAAAGCTACCTCGGAATTTCTTAGAAGAATTCGAGAATACACTACAAAATTGTGCGACTCTTCCAACATGGTCTGAATTTGATTCGTTTTTGACACACAAATTTAAGACCCTAGAATCAGTTGGTAATATAAAACCTTCGACTTCAAGGTATAGTCAGTCTAGATCTGATTATGGCAAGAAGGAAAAATCGATACAATCATTTCAAACTAATGTTTCAACAAAATTTCAAAATACGAAACAACGTGCTAATTCAAAACCAAACAATGAAAATTATGTAAAAAAGGATGTGTGTTGCCCCCTTTGTAAGGCACAGCATTTTTTACGAGATTGTTCAAAATTTTTGGAAAAAAGCATAAATGATCGGATTCATGTGGTTAAAATTTCCCATTTATGCTATAATTGCCTCTCCTCAAACCATGGAGTTAAAGATTGCAGAAATCCCTACAAGTGTCGCGAATGCAATTTAAAACATCATACTACGCTCCATAAGGTAACTGCGACCCAAGCCGGGGCTCAAGAAAAACCTAGAGAAGAAGCACGTCCTAGTACCAGTGCGACAGCCTTAGCAACTTTAATACAGTCCACCGAAGTTTCAACACCAGCTAATATTACCGCCTTGACCCTTCAGAAAAATCAATCCAGTATACCAAATCCTACCGAAACTTTGCTTTTTACTGCCGTTGTGCAAATTGAATCTCGAGGTCATCGGTATGATGCCAGGGCTATTATAGATCCTGGATCACAATCAACATTCATTTCGGAAAAATTGAAAAACCGTTTGAGTCTTCCAACTAAAAGAAACTTAACTCACGTAACAGGGTTAAGCCAAATAGTTTCTGAAACTTCATCAAAATCCTGTCTTTTTACGCTTTGCTCACGTCTAGACCCTCGCTTTGAACTAGAAGTTTGGGCACCCGTTTTGAAGAATTTACCATCGAATTTGCCTCCAAAAACTTTGGATATAACACAAATTCGCGATGCTACCAGCCTTGAACTAGCAGATCCTAGATTCTACGCAAGCCAACCCGTTGATATTCTTATTGGAATGGACATAGGACCCTTAATTTACACACTGGGGATTCCTATGAAATCAGTCGGACCACTTTTGGCCCAAAAAACTGTATTTGGATGGATTGTTGGAGGACCCATGACACATGAAATGCAGAATAGCAGTCGCATATCACTATACAACACAATTTCCATTGAGAAAATTCTAACACGATTTTGGGAGGTGGAGGAAACCCCAAAAAAGGTTTTGAGGTCTGAGGCTGATAAATTTTGTGAAGAAAATTATAAGAATACGACCCGAAAAGATAGTACGGGAAGATATATTGTAACACTACCGTTCAATACTTGTGAGGAACTAGGCGCATCCAGAAATATTGCATTAGCCCAATATTATAGAATGGAGAAAAAACTTCAGAAAACACCGGAATTAAAAGAGCAGTATGATAAAGCCATTCTAGAGTATCTGGAATTAGGACACATGAGAAAAATCTCGCCCTTGCAAATAGAGAAATCACCTCACTACTACTTACCGCATCATGCCGTTGTAAAGCCAGATCGAATAACAACAAAGCTTAGAGTTGTCTTTAATGCATCTAGCCCCTCGTCAAATAAGAAAAGTCTCAACGATGTGTTACATCCTGGACCAATTCTTCAACAAGACTTAGTTTTGCAGATTTTGAAGTGGAGGTTCTTCAAATATGTATTTAATGCCGATGTTACAAAAATGTATCGACAGATTCTACTTGACCCTTCACAAACAAAATATCAACGAATTCTCTTTCGAAAAACACCAAATGATCCAGTTGAAGATTTCGAACTTTTAACAGTAACATTCGGTGTAAATTGTGCGCCATTCCTGGCCTTAAGAACACTTATTCAACTTGCAGAAGATGTGAAGAGCTCCTGGCCTATTGCAGCAGATATTATCCGAAATAACCTGTATGTCGACGACGTATTAACTGGGGGGCACACGTTGGATGAAACTATTACAGCTCGAAGACAATTAACGTTGGCTTTAGAATCAGCAGGATTCGAACTTAGAAAATGGACAGCAAACGATCCTCTCATTATACAAGAGTTACCATCAGATGTTCTTCTGCCGGTTAATTGGCTAAATTTGTCAGAAGATGCATCAACAAAAACATTAGGAATTCGATGGAATATGTCTACAGATTCGTTTACATTCACCGCGCCTCAAATCGAGCAGTCACTCACCTGTACTAAACGAGACGTTCTATCAACTATTGCGAAATTTTTTGACCCATGTGGATGGTTGGCGCCAGTTATTGTAGTGGGAAAGTTAATTATGCAGCAAGTTTGGTTGGACAAGATTAATTGGGATGACATTCTGAAAACAGTAACACAACTTAATTGGCAGAAATTTGTAAAAGCCTGCCCGGCAATCAACACAATCGCTATTCCTCGCTGGATTCGTTTCACAAAAGAGAGTCGAGTTGAAATTCATGGCTTCTGTGACGCCTCGGAGATTGCATATGCAGCCGCAATTTATATTAGAATTGAAAATAATCCCAACATAACACATACCTTTCTTCTAGCGGCTAAGACTCGCGTGGCACCAATCAAAAAGATTTCTCTTCCTCGACTTGAACTTTGTGGAGCAGTTCTGTTGGCTAATTTGTCGGCTGCTGTAATTCCAAATCTTCGACTTGAACAAGTTTCAACATATTATTGGACCGATTCAACTATTGTCCTGGCCTGGCTAAATAAACCACCTTGTTCTTGGAGTACATTTGTGGGTAATCGTATTTCGGAAATTCTAGATTGTGTTGGTGAGGCCAAATGGCAACATGTAGACTCCAAAGACAACCCAGCTGACATTGCAAGTCGTGGTTGTTCACCTGTTGATTTGCAAACCCACAATTTGTGGTGGCATGGCCCTCTATGGTTAAATTTGTCAAAAAACCAATGGCCCGTGAACAAGCCAATACAAGAAACAAGCTTGGAATCAAAGCCACTTAAAGTATTCGCCACAACAACATTTGAAGACCCCTTGAATAGATTTTCGTCTTTATCTCGCGCTTATAAAGTTTTATCTTATGCGCTACGATTGTGGAAAAATACGGGTAAAAATCGGAATCATCTGAGAATTTCCTCTCAGGAAATAACAGTAGAAGAAATCCGAGATATTAAGACTCGGCTTATCAAGGAAACCCAGAAACACTATTTTGCCCCAGAACATCAAGCGTTAACACAAAAGACTAGAATTCCACCAAGCAGCCATCTCCTGACATTAAACCCCTTTCTTGACTCAAAGGGAATTATCAGATCAAACGGTCGTCTTGTACAGTCACCTGCTTTAACTTATAACGAACGGCATCCAATTCTACTACCTTATGATGCCAAATTGTCTCAGTTGCTGGTAGAGTTTACACACAAAATTACTCTACACGGTGGAAATCAACTGATGATGCGAGTTTTAAGAGCGGAATTCTGGATATTTAGGCTGAAACCACTTGTAAAGAAGGTTATTCACAGCTGTCGAACTTGCATACTCTACAAACAGCATACTCAAAACCAGATTATGGCAGCTCTTCCTCCAGAACGTACGTCATTGTCTCGACCATTCAACAACACGGGAGTTGACTTTGCAGGCCCGTTTACTATTAAAAACTTTACAGGCCGTGCTTGCCTTATCACGAAAGGTTATGTATGCATTTTTGTGTGCTTCGCCACAAAGGCAATACATCTGGAGCCCACAAGCGATTTATCGACCCAATCTTTCCTAGCAGCTCTTGCTCGATTCATCGGTCGTCGCGGATGTCCAGCTCGTATATACTCCGATAATGGAACAAATTTTGTGGGTGCTGCGGAAATACTGAAAAAGGACCGAATTGCATTTCTAAAGCAAATTCAGATGGCCGCCCTTCAACAAAATACGCATCAAAACTTAGAATGGAAATTCATCCCTCCAGGTGCTCCTCATATGGGCGGACTTTGGGAGGCAGGGGTTAAATCTTTCAAAACTCATCTACGTAAGGTCATGCCAAAGATGAATTTCACTTTTGAAGAATTTTCTACAATATTGACTCGAATTGAATCTTGTCTAAATTCCAGACCCCTAAGTTTCGCTAGCGACGACCCTAATGATCTATCTCCATTAACACCAGGACATTTTCTGATCGGTACTTCCATGCTTGCCCCTGCGGAACCAGATATATCTGAAGAAGACATCACTTTCGCCAATCGATGGAAACGCCTGAGAATCATTTCGCAACACTTATGTCAGAGATGGAAAGCGGAATATCTTAACGAATTGCATAGAAGAAACAAATGGAAGTACCAACAGGATAATGTAAAGGTTAACGATCTTGTTGTCATAAAAGATGAAAGGCTAGCTCCAAATGAATGGAAACTAGGACGAATAGAGAAAACGTACCCGGGACTCGACCAAAATATACGCGTAGTAGATATACGGACTGCTAGCGGCGTAATAAGTCGGCCCATTACAAAGACGGTCAAGTTATTTTCGAACTGACTATATTTTTCATCTCCATCACCTATCAAATTCAACACTCACACAATTTTTTATGTACTTTTAGTAATGGCTGGCTATCGACCACGGCAGGACAGGTCTCCTGAACGTCGTCGCCGAAATGAGCGTCCAGGCAGATCCGAGGACCGTCCCGACCGAAGCAACCAGCGTCTCGACCGAAGCAACCAGCGTCTCGACCGATGCAACCAGCGCCACCAGGATCAAGGGCGTCGCCCCGCCGACTGGCAATTCTCCTGTGGCATTTGTCAGGAGGACCATGCTATACGGTCTTGTCACGTCTTCAGGCAAATGACTCCACAAAGGCGTTACGAGGTGGTCGAAAGGCGCGGATATTGTCGCAATTGTTTGGCCCGCAGTCATTTGGCTCCGGACTGTCAAAATTTAACGGGTTGCCGCGACTGCGATAGACGACACCACACACTGCTACATGGGGCGCCGCAGCTCGCCATTTTTCTCAGGCCTGACAGTCCCACGGATGTAGCCTACCTGCGAGCGACCGTGTTCGTACCTACGGCCATGGTGCGAATCATGGTTAGTCGTGATACTTGGTCATCCATGAGGGTCCTGCTATGTCAGTCGGCGGTGGTGTCACGAATTGCCTCATCGACGTGCAGCCGGTTGGGGCTGACGACTTTTCGCCGCCAGAATCATCGCTTTGCCTCCTTCAAACTAAGGTCGAGGCATGAAAGGGATACGCAAATATTCAGGGTTGACGCTCTGATCACCGAGGAGCTGCCACGACGACCCTATTCTGACCCTATAATAGAAGACCCAACGAGGGACTTCGGACGTCATTCCCTTGCAGACGTGGATCCGTGCTGCAACACCCCGGTAGATGTTGAACTGGGGGTCGATGTCTATGCTGTGGTTCGTCGAGATGGGGTATCACCTACTGGGCTAGGAGTTGTGGATGCCTACCAGACGGCGCTGGGCTACGTTTTCGCCGGGCCCACGAACATAGGAAGAAACTTACATTAAAACCGAAAATTGTAAATAATGTCACCAAGTCACGGGGGGGGAGAATGTTGAAGTGTGTCTCTATTTATTTGAGCCGGAGTGTGGCTCTATTTAGTTGAGCAGGGGTGTGCAGGAATAGCGGTGCATCAATCGTTTATTCTTTTCGCTCCCTTTTTTTGCTCAAGCAGTTTGTTGTTGTGCTGTCGCTTGTAGGCAGTGAATTTTGGCGATATTGCAGGCGACAGCATCAACACAAACCAGTCTTTTATGATAATCGATCGAGTTCGTGCGCTTCTCCTCCCGTGACAGTGACAAACATAAAGATACAAATTACAAAATTACATATGTACATATAAACCAAACAAATTAACACTGTGAACATTGAACATAGAATATTGAATTTCTAAAAATTGTTTAATTTTGCTAAAACCAAAAAAAGAAGAAAAATAATTAGTGCTAAATCTATGAAGTAAAATCTAAATTAAATTAATTATTATTTGCTACCTAAAAAAAACTAAACTTAAAACCTACTGTGTGATCTACATTTTTCAATACTCTACTTAAACTACTGTATTAAACTAAACTAATCTAAAAATATCTATACCTAATAAAATACTACGCTAATTAAAATCGCAACAATAATATTAAAATACAATTAAGACAAACACATATTGAATTTGGAAAATTGTTATATCTAAAGTCTACACATTGTAACATACACATATACAAACATATAAAAAAAAGCAAAGTGGAAATAAACCAGAATTTGAATACACGAAACATTAACGTTGTCAATTTGGAAACGAAAGGCAAAGTTAATAAATAAACAGTCCCTATAAAGTATATGTATTCTTGAACGCTATCATCTGAACGAAAGGAGCTAGGACGTCCAATTTTTTCATAACTATGTCTTATAGTCGTAGATTGGTTGCGATTGAAACTGGGCGAAATCGGCCCAAAGGGAAACATTTGTCCCTCAAAAGGACTAAAAATACACATTAACCCCTAATATTTTAGAGTATTTAGGCATATTTTTTCAATATGCAAGCAGACATATTGATATTGACATATTGACTTACTTGATATTGGGTACGCGCAGTCCCCCATAAAGTGATTTTTATTCGGGGTGAAATGGGACACAAAGGGATAAAAATGGTACATATTAAGCGACAAGAGCTAAAAACACGAATGTCGGTGTGCACATTCCTATAATTGAGTAGATTCACAATATAAAAATATTTTTTCGAAATTCGTACTTTTAAGGGGTCAAATGCGAATAAAGGGATAAAAATGGTACCAATCAAACGGCTGCACCTAGAATAATGAAATTCGGTGCATACATTCCTCTCATTGCATAGACACGTAAAATAAACGGATTTTTCGAAAATCGTACTTTTTGGGGTTAAAATGGAAAAAGGGGATAAAAATAGTACCAACCAAATGACCACAGCTAGAGTCATGAAATTAGGAGTATACATTCCTCTGACTGCGTAGACACGAAAAATAAAAAGTTGTTTCCAAATTCGTACTGTCAGAGGGTACAGTGGGACAAAAATAGTACCAACTAAACGACTACAGCTAGAATGATGAAACTCGGTGTGTACATCCCTCTAATTGCGTAGACAAGTAAAATAAAGAGATTTTAGAAAGTTGTACTCTTATGGGGGTAAAATAGGAAAAGGGGATGAAAATTGTACCAACTAAATGACCTAGAATAATGGTATTCTAGAATCATGGAATTCGGTTTATACATTCCTCTGACTGCATAGATACGCAAAATAAAAATGCAATCCATGGCGGAGGGTATATAAAGGTCGGACCGGCCGAACTTATAGCCTTTTTTGCTTGTTTTTTAATTTTAAAAGACCTGATAGCTGGCCTAGCGATTCCCCCTCTCCGCCGCTGGGCCAATGTATTGGTTTTTGGTCGCATGTGCGAATATTTCCTGTGTGCGTGTACGTGTGTGTGTGCATGCGAGTGTATGTAGTGTAGTTTGTGGTAATTGCGGTACCAATTAGCATTTTCATCTTCAAATTAATCACAATCATTTTAAGTTCTTAAACGACAATTTCAACATGAATTCCTTTGTTAATTGTATTAACCACAAAACAAACTTACACTTACACTTACACACACTCCCACCCATACCCACAGACACACATCCACACACACACACTCAGAACCAATCAATCATACAATTTCACACACTCACCCATCGCCCAAACACATTAAATTGTTTTATAGTTTATCAGTGAGTATGAGTGTGTTAAGAGTGGGTGGTTGGGTGGGTGTGTGTGTGTGTGCCTACAGCGACATGTAAAATATCCTTTCATGTGATGCTCACAAACATGCACATATATTTACATGTGTCTGTCACATCACAGTGAGTGAGTTTGCTTTTGTAGAGTCGTCAGCTTTTTGTTTTTGATTTGTGGTCAACTTTTAAGTGTTTTTTAACCATAAAACTTATGGAGCTCATTCATTTGCGCCACATGTATGGCTGCTACTTCATTTACCACCCATCTATCCATTCACCGCACCATTCACTCCCCCCCCCAATTCTGTGACAGGGTCAGCAAAAAAAAGTGATATATGTCGCCAACACAGACAGAGATGTTAATACATAAACCACTAATATGTACAAAAACTACTTTGTTTGTTGTAGTTTATGTACTACAGTATGTTTTGAATGACTAGAAAATTATATACAATTTGTGGTCATATACAGGGTGGCTCATAAGTATCCCTGAAATAATTGATATTAGAAAATAGCAATAGGAACAGACTAAAGATCGTAATGATGGCACTAATGATTGTAATTTGATGCCCTGAGAAACATGCTTTCCAGATGTGGGGATTTTATGATGCTCAAAAAAAAAATTAAATGTAATATTTGTTACAAATGTCGCGTAGAAATTTATTAGAACATTAGAAGGTGTTGTTGGCTTTAAATTCAACAAATAATTATAATAAAGGAAAAAGGAGCTTTGAAAATATATTGTATAGAACTATTTAAAATTATAAATAAGAATTAATATTATAAATTAAACACATGTTTATTAGGCTGGGTCGCGGTCCACACAAATGGAAACCCAATTTCCAGTCACCCCACGAAAATAAAGTTTGGGCTGTTTAATGATGATTTGCAAAACATTTCAAATGATGTTTTCACCGTGCAATTTTTTTCTGTTGCAGTTTTATCCAAATTTTTTTCTGAATTAATAGATCATTGAAAGCACTTTAAACAAAAATTTTGATTCTTCTCTTACAGTAACATATTGGTCGAATTATTGGACCTTTGTAGTAATTTTTTGTTTTTTTCATAGTGGTAATTGAAAACCTCCATGGTAGTATTATATAAAAAATAAACAGATGCAGTCAATTCCTTTCGAATGATGCATAAATGATGAACATCGGAAAGAAATTGACACCGCAGCGCTCATTGCTTTGAAAATTTTGGCTATGAAACCCCATCTGCTGTATTAATTTTGCAAAAATTGTGACAGTGACGTCATTTTTTGAATATAAAATATTTTATGTTAAAAATGTTGGACCTAGCCTCGATGATAATAGACTACAATGAATACATATCCAGGTTAAATTCAACATTTTTAACATAAAATATTTGTTTTAAAATTTGTTTTCATACAAACATTGATGTTGCTATTGGCGACAATTTTAAAAATGATTCTTTTATTTTGAGTGAGATTTTGTTTAGTTATGCAGTCTTTAACGAAAACAGCCCTTTTATTAATTATTAATTTCCAGAACGTATGAGTAATATCAATTTAATGCAGAGGCCACTCATTCGCCAAGATGTTCATACAAATTTTATTGTGATGTCTATATGGTTGACCCAAAAAGTAAAAGCATTTAGTTTTTTGTTTATTTGTACAAAATATATAAGACTAAACTATAAAAAAAACAACCAGCATGTAATATAAATGTTTTTGTATAAACTGTCTCATAAGCGGGCTCTCTAGTATACCTATTATGATATATATCTTTTTTAGAGTTTAGTATTCAATTTTACTATACAATAAATACGTATATAATTATAATGTAACGAAAATGAAAAAAACATTACTTTTGTATTGCAAGGATGTGATGAAAGCTACAGTTTTTTATTGTTTATTTTGTGCAATTCAAATATATACATAGGAGGTTCTATAAATAAACAAAAAGATTTTCTAAAGTAGAGTTACAAACCATAGCCCTAAGAACGGGAACTCAAGTACGCTTAATATATACATATAATACATTTATACTAAAGTTTTTTTACATTTTAGATACTTATTTCTAGTATATGTAAATTCATACACTTATGTTATAATATATGTAATGAAAAGTTACAAAACCATTACTTTCATATTTAAAGGGATTAAAAGTGATGTCAGACTTGGTAAAAAAAGAAAAAAATCATCGGATTAATTAGTAATCCACCAAAATATATTTGTATTTAGTTTTCTCCTCTCTTCGAGATCTATATTTGAAACGTTAGTATCGAATCTCAGATCATTGTTGGATATAGGGTCAGTACTGACAGCTTTTATATTAGCTCTTCTATGCAAATGATGTAAAAATGGGGACCCCATTATTATTTTGTATATAACCGTTCTTGTCGAGGTAGAGGAAGGCCTCAGGAGGAACATAACCCGATAATAGTGTTTCCTTGATAAAATTTTCATCAACGTAGTAAGGAGCCATAATAAGATTATTTGAATGACATTGCGTTGTTTTAATAATGTGATTTCTGATTATTTTTATAATAAAATTGTCAATTCTTGTTATGTTTGAGGAGTTATACAATATGCGGTTAGAAATATATTTAGTATAATTACTGTTCGGAGATCTATAAAGAGAAGTACAAGGTCGGAGGCAAGTTCTTTCGAATTTCCTTATCCGTTCCATATAAGATGGCGATATGTTGAACCATATGGGGCAACCGTATGTTAAAATTGGTCTTATTAATGATTTATATAATAATATTTTAACTTCTGGTATTATGTACTTTGAAAAGAATAAAGCTTTATAATTGAAGAAGGCTCTCCTTGCTTTTGGTATTTGTGTTTTAATATGGTCATTAAAATAGAGGAATTTATCTATGTGTATACCTAAGTATTTCTCTACATCTTTGTTTCTTATATTTACATTGTTAAGTGGACATTTTATACAAAATGTTCTCCAATATGTTCTAATGTTATTTTTACATTTTCCCACAGGTGGCCGAAAAGGATTGTTTCACATTTATCGTGGTTAATTTGCATATTCCAGTCAATTGAATATTTTACTACGTTGTTAAACTTATTTTGCAGTTTCTCATTAATTCTTTTTACATTGTCGTCGGCATGAAATATTATTATATCATCGGCAAAGCCGATCGAATCTTGAACTATGCTTAAAAGTTCATGAATGTAAAGATTGAATAAAATCGGAGCAATCACTGTACCTTGCTGCAGACCATTGACTATGCGAAACTTCCTTGTGCTTACTTCGCCCCTATTGCCTACAACGAAATATCTTTCAGTTATCATATTGTGAAGTAGAATTGTGAATTTGAATGGAAAATTATATTTTTGGAGTTTACAAATTAGACCAGGGATCCAGATATTATCAAAAGCTTTCTGAAAATCAATCAGACATGCACCGGTGTATAATTTTTTGTGCCAATTCCAGTTGATATTGGTGACTAATAAAGCAGCATGGATTGTGGAATGGTTATATTTAAAACCAAATTGATTTATATTAACTAACATTTGTCTATCTAATAATTTTGTTATTCTTGAGTTAATACAGATTTCGAATATTTTGCTTACATTGGAAAGGAGTGTTATTGCTCGATGTTTTCTTGGGTCGCTTGGGTCTTTCTATCAAAGCTACATTCAAGGCGATAAAAAAGTGTGGAAATCTTGTTATTCAGTAAGCCACCAATATTTTTTGATTTATGTTTGGATGTCTATATAAATCTCCGGAATAAAAGCTTGTATCAAATCATGTATTGTCTATGTTACGTTCATTACAATGTACATCTTTAATATTGGCCCTCCTATTAATATTGTAAATTATAGGAACGCCATTTTCGATCTGAATAAATCCTTCTGATATCTAAAAGCATTTAGTACAATTGCATTTAACTGGTTTTGCAGTTTGACCACTGCTTTTGAAATGTTTCAGGTAGAACACAACGCTCTACAAAACGCTTTGCGGTGAGGTTTTCGGGTGTATACATATAATACGCAGATTTGATTTTCATACAAATGTAGATATATATAAATACAACCGATGACAGCATGTTAACGCAAACACTCCACACAGAAGGAACACTGATGATTTGTCCCTATATAGGACAATGAAATACATATATGGTCAAATGTGTGTATGGTTGAGAGTGGTTCTCCTCCTTTCCATTACAAAAAACAAAGATTTCCTTGGAAAGAAAAAATTACTTGATCGAATAGCTGAAATTCGAGTGTATTACATTCAAAACTCATAGTAAAAATTTTATTTTATATTATACTTGTACCAACCTATTACAAATTATATTTAACACCCGTACCGCTAACATTTGCTGCATCTTTCGCTTCCATAATCTCAAATATCTAATAGTCAAATCCCTAATATGCAATTCCCCTAATAACGCTTTAGATATCATTTCTTCGTTAAATGCGAAATTTGTCCATCAAATGGTCCACAGGGACATCTGGCTATATGTCCAACAATCATCCCTGCTGTAGGGTATACATACATGTATGTATGTGAAAACCCATCCAAAACATTTCCCAGTAAATAAATATTTCTATAAATCATTTTTCTGCTCCTCATACTCCCTATCATTTCAAGGCGCTCATCCTTCGATACATGTTGGCATTTCTTCGTAGAAATCTTATTTACACTTCAACACTTTTTTCGCATTAAGGAAGTCTAACAAGAGGAACAAAATGAAACGAAAGAGAGAGAGGCAAAAAACATATATATGTCGAAAAGTGATAATTTCTTTTCGTTCGCTGTTTAGGTTTTATGTTTTTTGCTGTTGTTGCCTCTCATACTGACTGGTCTTAAGTGTTTATAACATTGACCATATTTTCTTGGTCAAGTATGTACTTATGTGTGAGATGTTGGTGTGAGTGTTTGTGTGTATGACTTATACACACCCATACTGCCTCACACATGGGCATTGTTGGGCTCTACTGGTACTTAAGGGGCTGACTTATGATTGCGTGGCTGGTGTTGGATATCAAGCTGGTAACTACTGTTCATGTCGTTGGCATGCACAGTGGGCTAGTTAGTACTCTATAGTCATAATCTTCACTAAAAGATTGTGTTATAAAACTGCATCTAATCCAAAAAATATTTAAAAAATCAGGCTAATATTTTTAAAATGAGGCTAATCTAAGTGAAAAATCACAATATTTTATAATTGTTTCGAAAACACGTTTATTATATTTCAAAACAGAAAACTTTTCTTTCAGTGGAAAATTTCATTTTTAATTTCAAGTGTGGCTATCCTAAGTTAACAGTAAGCGGTCGTTTAGCAAACATTTCTAGAAAATGAAAATACCATCACTTTTACTAGAACCTGCCCCAATGTGCCAGGGCTCTGGTGGCAGTGTTGGCCTTTGGAGTATGTTTTACTTCATATGGTTGGTGGTGGGTAATTCTCAATAAGTGCTTTATATGCTACGTTTTTTCGCCGTTTTTAATTTATTATTGCTATAAATTCGTAGCGTTAGTCTAAACATAAACATAAACATAAACACACACAACCTCACACTCGCACTCACATATCCCTCTCAAACCTCCATATCCTTGCTATCCACCAACACCAACTTTATGACGGGTTGTAAATTGAGGATTTATATGTTGGGATTCATGTTGTGGTTGCTTTCTGTTCTGGGAAGGAGTTTTCACTCCTCCTTCACAGTATGTATTTCTTTTTTTTTTTTTATTTGATTTAGTATAATTCTATGCTAAACACTGCGTCATATTCGGTGGGCCAGAAATGGAAGCAACACCACAACACCGAGATGGCTAGATTTCATAATTTTATGATAGTGGCCATAAACTTTTGCTGTGTCCGTTTGTTTTTTTTTTTGCTGGCGTTTTTCTATTTTATTTTCGTCGCCTTTTTGTTGCTGGTGATTAAGTGGCAAAACTTAGTTTGCTCATTTTCTTATTGAGATGACAGGCAAATCTAGGGTGTTATTAATGAACGTGTTTACGCGTAGTTGTAGATTGATTTTATTTCTATATTCTGTGGTTGTGCGAATGATTACGATCAAGGTTACACTAGTCTACAAACATTTTGCTGATGAGCCGTTTGTAATATTTAAGATATATTTTGGTGTCCTCAACTCGAAAACAACATTGAATTTTGTTTTATGGATTTGTTATTAAATGTTAAATTTTTGTCGAAAGTATCTTTGATGTTTGTACCATAATTTTGGAATATAATACCGATGAGGCTTACTTAAATATCAAATTAAATATGAGGTTATGTCCGAGACCTAAAAATTAAATTTTTGTACTGATTCATAACATCAGCACACATTTTATCAACATTTTTTATTTCAACTATCATTTTGGAAATATATGATCGATTATATGTTCAATTAATGGTACTTAGGGTGGCTTCACACAGAGAGAGTAATTTAGGTAGAATCTCCTAAAATTTAGTTGACACCAAGAAAAATGTTTCTTAATAACATAATGTAACATTCTAACGTAGAAAACAGTGCTGACATATAAAAGATCAATGGATAAATGTATAAGTTATGGCCCTCTTTGTAGACGCAAAATAATTGAAAACAAGTAAGGAAAGGCTAAAGTCGGGTGGGGCCGACAATATAATAGTGGAGGCTAAAGTCGGGTGGGGCCGACAATATGATAGTGGAGTGTTTATCTCCAAATACAATTCAATTCGGTAAAAAAGTGAAAACGGGAAAGATTTTTGTATGTGCCCTAAACATAGACAGATATGACCTGACCCAATTTGTCAAATCGAGAAGAATATTTGTATCGGGGCTATATCCAAACATGGAATGAAGTGACCCACTTACATAATAAGTTCTTCCAGTTCAAGTGTTACGTGTTAAGCTCAATTTGAAGAAATTCGGTGAAATTATGTGGTTTCTAGAGCGGAAAAAGTTAAGCTGGGAGCGAAATTTGTATGGGTGCTATATAAACCTGAACCGATCTGGACCATTTTCACCATGGGCGTTTCTTGTTGAAATATAAAATGTTTTGCCAAATTTGAAGATAATCTGATAAAATATGTGGTTTCTAGAGCGGAAAAAGTCAAATTGGGAGCGAAATTTGTATGGGAGCTATATATAAATCTGAACCGATCTGAGCCATTTTCACCGTGGGTGTTTCTACTGGAAATATAAGATATTTTGCCAATTTTGAAGAAGTTCTGTTAAATTGAGTGATTTCTAGAGCAGAAAATGTCAAATCGGGAGCGAAATTGGAATGGGAGCTATATATAAATCTGAACCGATATGGCCCATTTTCACCATGGGTGTTTCTAGTTGAAATGTAAAATGGTTTGTCAAATTTGAAGATAATCTGATAAAATATGTGGTTTCTAGAGCGGAAAAAGTCAAATTGGGAGCGAAATTTGTATATAAATAATAACCGATCTATAAATCTGAACCGATCTCAGCCATTTTCACCATGGGTGTTTCTAGTTGAAATATATAATGTTTTGCCAATTTTGAAGAAGATCTGTTAAAATGTTTGATTTCTAGAGCAGAAAATGTCAAATCGCGAGCGAAATTTGAATGGGAGCTATATATAAATCTGAACCGATATGGCCCATTTTCACCATGGGTGTTTCTAGTTGAAATGTAAAATGGTTTGTCAAATTTGAAGATAATCTGATAAAATATGTGGTTTCTAGAGCGGAAAAAGTCAAATTGGGAGCGAAATTTGTATATAAATAATAACCGATCTATAAATCTGAACCGATCTCAGCCATTTTCACCATGGGTGTTTCTAGTTGAAATATATAATGTTTTGCCAATTTTGAAGAAGATCTGTTAAAATGTTTGATTTCTAGAGCAGAAAATGTCAAATCGCGAGCGAAATTTGAATGGGAGCTATATATAAATCTGAACCGATGTGACTTATTTTCACTACAAGTGTTCCTAGTTTAAATAAAAGATGTTTTGCCAAATTTGAAGACAATCTGGGTACATACGTGATTTCTAGAGCGGAAAAAGTCAAATTGGGAGCGACATTTGTATGGGAGGTATATATAAATCCGAACCGATCTGACATATTTTGACCATAGGTGTTTCCAGTTGAAATATAGGGTTTTTTTCCATTTTGAAGAAAATCTGTTTAAATATGTGGTATCCAGAGTGAAAAGAGTGAAATTCGTATGGGGCTATATCTAAATCTGAACCGATTTTTTTCAAATTAAATAGCGTTTTACCTTATCCCGAAAAAATACGTTGTGCAAAGTTTCATTCGGATCTGGCTACAATTGTGACCTGTACTTTGATTATGAGAATAGATGGACAGACAGACAGACAGACAAAAAATTTGAAAAAAATTTAATTTATTTTCAAAACTTTAAACCTTCATAACTTAATAAATAACGGCCCAAGAAACAGGACAATTTTGAAATTATATTTCTATACATATCTATACCTGCATATACACATACTTACATATGCAACTCAATGAGATGCTTGTAAGATGGCATGTGTACTTTATTACTTGGTGCGATTTTTTAAACGCAAATTCGGCAAGAGAGTTGTGCTTCTCGTTCGTTTGTGAGAATCATCTCCTTATAGAGGCCGGGTTTGATGTTGAAAAGTCGAAGCCACTTGAAAAGACTTTTGACATGGTCGAAATCATGATCGTGGTAGTCTGCAGCCAAGTAATAAATGTCACCATGCCATAAATAAATTTGCATTCTATTAAATATAGATGCAAAATGGTCTTGAGCCAGGACAATATCCCAGTTCAAATCAAATATTTCAAAAATTTAAAATTTATTTTCCACACTTTAAACCTTCGTAACTTTATAAATAACGGTCCTACGAGAAAAACGACAATAATCTGTAATCACACTTTTTGGACCAAAAATTTGATTTATATTTCGAAACTTCAAACCTTCGTAACTTCTTAAATAACGGCCCTGCGAGAAAAAGAACAATAATCTGTAATCACTTTTTCGGGTAAAAAATAAAATTTATTTTCAAAACTTTTAACATTCATAAATTCTGAAATATCGGTCATACGAGAAAAGGACAATAAATTGTGATAATTTTTTTCGGATTAAAAAATTTAAATTTTATTTGATTAATTTCGAATATCCGTGTAGAAGTTAGAATGGTTTTAATTTAACATGGAAATATGGACAATTTGTGTGGGAGGTGCTGGAGGGGGCGTGGCAATGTAGCCCATCTTCAAACTTAAACTATTATTAAAATATTACCATGTGCAAAGTTTGAATTGATTGTTTAAATCCCTTCGAAAGTTATCGTGTTCATCAGCCAGGCAGACGAACTTAGGGTCTTACGTCACTCCTTCGATGTGTTACACTTTTCATCTGTCCCACTTTTCTTCTGTCCCTACTCTGTAGAGTGAGTGAATATTTTTTAATAGCTAATATATTAACTTAGAAAATATTGTCTACATATCAAAGATCTATGGATAAGTGTTGAAGTTATTATAACTTTTAAATTTGTGTTTAAATAATTCGATTAGATTTGATAGTATAATACTTTGTTCTATTTTATAATAGGTATAGGGAAGAAAACAAGGCCAATTTGAAGAAAACCCTTATTGGCGAAGAAAGGGAATTTCTACTTTGCCCATATGTGAAGACGACATGTACTTCTACAAAAGGTGTCATACCTTCTACAATTATTCCATAGATTATCTTCAAATTTTCCTTGTTTTCTTCGGTAATTTGCTAGGAAAAAAAAATATATTTTTTCGAAAAAAAATATTATTTCCAAATTTTTTGGAGATTTTGGCTAAATCTTCGTTTTCATCTGAACATTTGCTGTCCACATAAGTACACCTAGTCGAACGTAAATGCGGGTGTTATCTGACTGATATTTTCAAAATGAGAGTACAAATATTAAAGGTACCTTCGGCGAAACTTGATATTCCAGTAAATGTTATAATATCGTTTTCGAGTTTAGAAAAAAAAAATGCCAAATAAAATCTAATTTGTGAAGGGAGTATTCGCGCTATTTAAACAAAAATCACAACTTTTAAATAAACCGTACACTATATATATCGAAATAATACTTCAAGCCAATTCAAAAACTAAATATTCTTATCTTTATATCTTCAAAAAACTTAAATGCCATAAATATTGAAAGATAGTGGGTGCTACATTTAGTTGTATTTCCATTCTATTTTAAGTCCAAAAGTACAAATTTGGAAAATCCATTATCTCACGTATATAGTGCAACATAACCTAACTTCATAATTCAACCAAATTTTGCAGTAAAAGTAACAAAATAAGGTATGTGTCTATGCAGTCAGAGGAATGTATACACCGAGTTCCACGATTCTAGCTGCGGCCATTTGGTTACTACTTTACCCCCTTAAGAGTAAGACTTTCTAAAATCTAGTTATTCTACGTGTCTATGCAATTAGAGGGATGTACACACCGAATTTCTTCATTCTAGTTGGTACTATTTTTAGCCCTCTGTACCCTTGAAAGTACGAATGTGGAAAAAACTTTTATTTTTCGTGTCTATGCAGTCAGAGGAATGTATATTCCTAATTCCATGACTCTAGATGTGCTCATTTGGTAGGTACTATTTTTATCCCTTTTTTCCATTTTAACCCCAAAAAGTACGAATTTCGAAAAATCCGTTTATTTTATGTGTCTACGCAGCCAGAGGAATGTATACACCGAATTTCATTATTCTACGTGCCACCGTTTGGTTTGTACCATTTTTATCCCTCTATTCCCTTTTTATCCCTTAAAAGTACGAATTTGGAAAAACTACTTTTATATTATATTATGTATCTACTCAATTAGACGAATGTACACATCGAATTTCGTGTTTCTAGCCATTGTAGTTTGAAAGGTATCATTTTTATCCCCTTTTGCACCATTTCACCCCTACGAATAAGAATCACTTTATGGTGCACGTGTTTGATATAAGGGGAAAGCGCATTCCCAATATCAAGCAAATATAAGCAGACATTGTGAAAATCTCCCACTTTCAATCCCAACCGATATGCAACCATCAGACACATTTAGGGAAAATTTCAAACTCCTAGCTCATTTCGTTCGGCTATATCGTCCTAAAATTTTACCACGACCCAGAATATATATATATACTTTATGGGGTCTCCGACGAATATTTTAAGGTGTTACAAACGGAATGGCAAAGTGAATCTCCCATCCTTAGGTGGAGGATATAAAAATTCCATTTCGTGTTTTTTTTACATCTCGGACTCAAAATAGTTTTTTTTGTATGATAGTGTTATCTGTGGTGGGCATTTGGCTATACATTTGTTCGGTTGGTCGGTCTATTATAGGACGCTAAAATATCTAATATATTTTATTTATTAGTATATCTATATATAGGATCGATTCTCCCACACCTACACCTCCATTTCTATACTTTCCATTTGCCGTTTAGTTTATTGCATTTTCAATTCAATGAAAATGTCCATTAATTTAAATCCTATATGTACGTATATGGCATGCCGAATATTTGAGTGAAATTTATTTCCAATTGCCAATTTATACGCTGACCATCCTTCTGGTTGGCCATAATTACCTTTTAAGTAACGCAAATAGCTGATCTTCTTTAATACGTTGAGCTTACTTAACTCGGCGAGTACTTCAAAATGCCATTCATCATCATACGGGCAGGAGGGCGAACGGACGGTCGGTCGGTTGGTCGAACAACATCAGTTTGCAGCCACCGAAAAAATAATGCGGTTTGCTATTTTTGTGGATGAATAAATTCGAATCCATTGCTGGTTTCCTGATGGATTTGTTTTATTCATTGGTTTCTGTTATTATTGTGGTTTCAAACTGCAACAATTGTGTGGCTTATACTCCGGCGAGCGAAAAATATGTATGGGACTATGTGTGTGTGCGGAGATGGGATGTGGCCTTCTAGGGGGCCTTTTTGCAGAAGACTGGGGGACAATGAAAATTCTTTTCCACGCACATATGCTTGTAAAGTGAGTGAAAGGTAGTATCGATTTTTTAAGAGATCGGGAAACTTGTTTTGGAAACTTTTTGAAAAAAAAAAAAAAAATTAGAATCTACCATTTGAGATCCTGTAACGTATATATATCTGAATTTCTATTGAAATCATTAGCTATATAGCATCTTCTGTCTGTAGTAGGCAGGTTACAGTCCTCAAATATAAGGGTGGGGCGATTGTAAATGTGTCTAATGCCTATAGGCTGCTTGTTGTTATTTCATATCGAAACAGAAGCCTTCCATGATACAACCATCTTCCGTCCTTCTTCTTCTTTCCTTTAAGAAGGCTTACATGCTCCTTTTAGAACATTGACCTACTTCCAAAAGGCATTACGTTGCATCGGAATGCATACAACAGGCAGCTGTATCTGCTAATTCCGCCACTGGCTACATGTATATGTGTGTCTGTAGGTCTAGTCCAAATTGATAATGATGAAACGCAGTATATTGTATTATGTTGATGTTGTTGCTGCTATTGTTGTTGCAACATTATGTTGTTGCTGCTGCCAGTGAGTGGTCAAAGAACTGATGATGCCGCTGATACCAATGACCACAACATCATTATTCACTTAACGGCAGCATCCAACAGCCAACATCCAGCGAGTGGACGCGCAAAATGGAAAATCATTATTCAGCCGGTGGGCCAACTGACATGAGAAGCATTTAGACCTACACACACAAACACACGCGCACACATACATGCCTACATTTTGAAAGGACTCTACAATGGAAATATGAAAATGTTTTAAAGAAAATCTTTTTAAATCTCAATGTTGCCCCACTAATACCGCCAGTGATGAATGGACGGATGGATGGGGGTCTCATGATGATGATGATGATGCGATGATGCTGCGAATGAAGCAACTAAACTTTAAAAGGGATGTCTGCCAATATGAATTCTGAATTCTCGGCACAGTTAACTTAAAAATTAAACCGAATAAGTTGAAAATATATATAAGTGTGGTGGCGTTTTAATGACTGAGTGAAAGGGGGAACGAAACGAACGTGCTTGGGGGTGGCTGGTGTTCGTTTTACTATATGACGAGGCACGAATTGCTGCTTACGATTTCACTGTGAATAAATAAATGCATGAATAAATCATGAAGTTTCCATTTGTGCATCATACCGGCCACATCGGTGCGGAATCGCAGAATAGTGGGCTGTTTTTAGTTCCGACGCCGTTACTTATGCTGGAGTCGGAGCAGGAAAAGGGTATCCTGTGCGGGTGTGTGCTAGTGTGTCATTTCCTTAACTAATGATTATGTTAAAGTTACGTTACATTTTGTTATTGTTGTTGTCGTTGCTGCTGTTGTTATTGTAGTTGTTGTTGTTTTGTGGTAGAAACTATGATTGCTTTTGCGTGTTAATGCCAGACCGGTTGTTGCATCGAGTCATCACATCAGTTATTCAAATTGTGGCAATAGCCCCAAAGAAAAGTTGTGGTCAAAGAGGGAAAATTCTGTATCCTCTCTAGGAAGGAGTGCAAAAAACAACTTTTTTCGTCCTTTAAATAAGTTCCATCATTTGCAGTACAAATTAAAAACAATATATATTTTCTTCTTAAAAATATCTTTATTTTGTGCGTAAACCCAGTCAGATTCCCATTTTTCCACGTGGACTCCAAAAAAAAAACGATTTTGTAAAAAATGTTTTATTTTACGAGTCTTCACAGTAGGTGAAATGTACATACCGAATTTTAAGATGTAAAAGTAGCTACACGGATCATTTTAAGAACGAAATCTCGGTTAAGCGACATACATACCGAATTTCGTAATTCTAGCTGCAGTCGTTTAATTTATAAATTTTTTATCTCCTTTTCCACCAAAATGTATAAATTTCGAAAAATCACTATATATCACACCAAATACAAATATGCCAGCTACAGCCGTTTTGTGGGTTCCATTTTATCCCGTTTTTTGTACCCTCAACCTTAGGATGGGGATATATTCACTTTGTCATTCCGTTTGTAACACCCAGAAATATTCGACGAAAACCTAACAAAGTATATATATTCTGTATCCAGGTAAAATTCTAAGACGATCTAGCCATGTCCGTCTGTTGAAAGCACGCTAGCTGCCGAAAGAAATGAGCTATGGGGTTCAAATTTTCCCTAAATGAGTCATACGGTTGTATATCGGTTGGGATTGAAAGTGGGCGAGTGATTTTTATACTTCGTGGTGTAGGGTATTATAAGTTAGTTTCGCACCAAATGTTTGTAACACCAAGAAATAATCGAGCTAGACCCACCTTTAAGTATACCGATCGGCTTAGAATCACCAGCTGAGTCGATTTAACGATGTCTGTCTGTCCGTCTGTCCGTCCGTCCGTCTGCTGTCCATCTAAGCTTGTTCGCACTCTACAGGTCGCAATTGTTGTCCGATTGTCATGAAACTTCGCAGAAGTTATTTTTCTGGCCAAGGACCATCGGTATTGGATTTGGAGGAAATCGGTTCAGATTTAGATATAGCCCCCATACAAATGTCGCTCCCGATTTGGCATTTTCCGCTCTAGAAACGACATATTGTACCCGATTATCTTTAAATTTGGCAGAACATCTTATAATCCAACGAGAAACACGTACGCAAAAATTGGCTAAGATCGGTTCAGATTTAGATATAGCCCCCATACAAATGTCGCTCCCGATTTGACATTTTCCACTCTAGAAACGACATATTGTACCCGATTTTCTTTAAATTTGGCAGAACATCTTATAATCCAACTAGAAACACGTATGCAAAAATTGGGTAAGATCGGTTCAGATTTAGATATAGCCCCCATACAAATGTCGCTCCCGATTTGACATTTTCCGCTCTAGAAACGACATCTTGTACCCGATTTTCTTTAAATTTGGCAGAACATCTTATAATCCAACTAGAAACACGTATGCAAAAATTGGGTAAGATCGGTTCAGATTTAGATATAGCCCCCATACAAATGTCGCTCCCGATTTGACATTTTCCACTCTAGAAACGACATATTGTACCCGATTTTCTTTAAATTTGGCAGAACATCTTATAATCCAACTAGAAACACGTATGCAAAAATTGGGTAAGATCGGTTCAGATTTAGATATAGCCCCCATACAAATGTCGCTCCCGATTTGACATTTTCCGCTCTAGAAACGACATCTTGTACCCGATTTTCTTTAAATTTGGCAGAACATCTTATAATCCAACTAGAAACACGTATGCAAAAATTGGGTAAGATCGGTTCAGATTTAGATATAGCCCCCATACAAATGTCGCTCCCGATTTGACATTTTCCACTCTAGAAACGACATATTGTACCCGATTTTCTTTAAATTTGGCAGAACATCTTATAATCCAACTAGAAACACGTATGCAAAAATTGGGTAAGATCGGTTCAGATTTAGATATAGCCCCCATACAAATGTCGCTCCCGATTTGACATTTTCCGCTCTAGAAACGACATCTTGTACCCGATTTTCTTTAAATTTGGCAGAACATCTTATAATCCAACTAGAAACACGTATGCAAAAATTGGGTAAGATCGGTTCAGATTTAGATATAGCCCCCATACAAATGTCGCTCCCGATTTGACATTTTCCACTCTAGAAACGACATATTGTACCCGATTTTCTTTAAATTTGGCAGAACATCTTATAATCCAACTAGAAACACGTATGCAAAAATTGGGTAAGATCGGTTCAGATTTAGATATAGCCCCCATACAAATGTCGCTCCCGATTTGACATTTTCCGCTCTAGAAACGACATCTTGTACCCGATTTTCTTTAAATTTGGCAGAACATCTTATAATCCAACTAGAAACACGTATGCAAAAATTGGGTAAGATCGGTTCAGATTTAGATATAGCCCCCATACAAATGTCGCTCCCGATTTGACATTTTCCGCTCTAGAAACGACATCTTGTACCCGATTTTCTTTAAAATTGGCACAACATTTTATAATTGAACTAGAAACACCTATGCGGAAAGTGGGTATGATCGGTTCAGATTTAAATATAACCGCCATACAAATGTCGCTCCCGATTTGACTTTTTCCGCTCTAAAATCCACATATTGTACCCGTTTTTCTTTAAAATTGGCACAACATCTTATAATCCAACTAAAAAACCTATACTGAAAGTGGGTAAGATCGGTTCAGATTTAGATATAGCCTTCATATATTTCAACTAAGAAGACATATTATGAAAGTCAAATATATGGGTCCATATTTTGGTGTAACCCCCATACAAATTGGGCCCCCATTCCACTCTATTACATCTCTAGAACCCACATCGTGCATTAGATCTCGATATAATTTTGCATATCATGTCATATTTCAACTAAATTTTGCAGATTATATTATATTTCAGAATACAAAGTCAAATATATGTGTCCACTCTTTGGAATAACCCAATAACCCATTCTACTCTAATACAGCTCTACAAACTACGTCTTACATCGGATCATGATATATTTCAACCATGTTTTGAGCCGGTGTTGTTATAGGCCTCCTTTCAAATGTCGGTCCGATTTATCCTATTACTACTGTATAATTTGAATTTGTCTGCCGGAAAATTGGATCAATTATTTACCATAATCGTTAAATATGACTAAAGATGAATTTATACTGTATAATTTATATGAACTACATAAAATTGCTGCCATGAAACACCTGGGCTTAGTAATAAAAGCGATGTATATACGCAGGGAGTGGTGTAGGGTATTATATAGTCGGCCCCGGCCGACTTTAGCCTTTCCTTACTTGTTATTTGTAGGAGTGAAATGGGACAAAAAAGCTCAATGACTTCAAAGACAAAAAAATCGGCCTCGTCGAGACAAAAACATCGATGTATCACACTTTAAAATCCGTTTATAAATGCAGATGTTATATAGAAAAATGTAAAAGCGCGACCCCTACGTTCGGCATAAAAAAATAAAAAAATTTTTTTTGAAACTACCTTTCAATAATACTTCATATTCGAAGGTGTACGGCGAACTTTTTTTTTACTTGTAACCTGGTACGCTCTAGTATACATTCATCTTATTGAGTAGATACATAATATAAAATTATTTTTTCCAAATTCGTATTTTAAGGGGTTAAATGGTAATAGAGGGATAAAAATGGGACCAACCAAACGGATGCACCTAGAATAATGAAACTCGTTGTATACATTGCTCTGATTGCGTGGACACATACAAAAGGGGAATTCGTACTTTTAGAGGTAAAATGGGAAAGGGGATAAAATTTGTATCACTCAAAATGGCCGTTTTTACTTGTTCATTTTGGCACTAACAGTATGGCTTCCGAAATACCCTTTATTTTACGCATTTATTCTGTAGGCGGAATATACACACCGAAGCAGCAGTTTAATTTAAACATCATTTTCCCATTTTGACGCTAAAAGAATGAATTCGAAAAGATTCCATTATTTTGTGTGTCTAAGCAGTCACATCGATACTGAATTTCTTTATTCTAGCAGCAAGGGCTTGGTTTGTAAAATTGTATCCCCTTCCGATCCATTTCGCACCTTAAATGAAATTTCGATTAATTCCTTTATGTGTTCATTATTCAAAACCTTGTAATGGAGAAGAGAGTGGTGAAGGGTATCGTATAGTCGATCCCGTCCGACTTCAGCAATTTCTTATTAGTGATCTACCATCTACATAGAATGTCTGTACTGAAATACAAAATATTAGGCAATTAGAGTTATGTACTAGGGTGGTTCTTATACACTTTCTGTTGGATTTTTTGTCGGTCCAAACGGAAATTTACTATTAACCCTCATGAGAAAAATAAACGAATTTTTCTAATTTTTCATTAAAGTTTAGATAGTGCTACCGAGCTCTGAAATTTGAAGTGCATGACCGTCAATATTGGTTTTCACTATTGGGGAATTCCATGTTAAACCAATGAGAATTCGTCGAATGAAGACGTGAATAAAAGACTTTTTTTTTGTAATTTGACACTACATCGTTAAAGTTTTTTTACTCAACCAGTTATAACTTTTGTTCTTTAAAATATATTGAAATTTTCTTTAGCAGGAGAATCGTTGGTCATCGTTTGGGGTAAACAAAAAAAAACACCTGAAAAAAAAACAAAAAAAAACAAAGATATTAAATTTTATTTTCAAAGAAATATTATTTTTTTATTTAAAAATATTAATTTTTTTCAAACATTTTTTTTTTATAAAGTAGCTACAACTAGAGTGGAATTTTCAAAAGTTTCTAAGATATATGCAAAATGTTGATTAAAAATAAAAAAAATCTGTTTTCATGCACTCCACGAGAGTATTATGGCTTTGTGCATTTGTTTGTAACACCCAAAAGGAAGCAAGATAGACCCATTGTTAATTATATCAATCGACTAAAATCACTTTTTGAATCGATTTAGCAATGTCCGTCCGTCTGTCTGTCCATCTATTCTTGTAATCAAAGTACAGGTCGCAATTGTAGCCAGAATCAAATGAAACATTGCACAACGAAGTTTTTCGGGATAAGGACGAACGCTATCTAATTTGAAGAAAATCGGTTCAGATTTAGATATAGCCCCCATACGCATTTCACACCCGATTTGACTATTTTCACTCTAGATACCACATATTTTAACAGATTTTTTTCAAAAGTGGCAAACCATCTTATATTTAATCTAGGAACACGTATGGTGAAAATAAGTCAGATCGGTTCACATTTATATATAGCTCCCATTCAAATTTCGCTCCCGATTTGGCTTTTTGTGCTGTACAAACAACATATTTTAACACATGTACTTCAAAATTGGCAAAACATCTTATATATCTACTAGAAACACTCATGGTGAAAATAGGTAAGATCGGTTCAGATTTATATAAAGGGTGATTTTTTAAGAGCTTGATAACTTTTTTTTTTAAAAAAAACGCATAAAATTTGCAAAATCTCATCGGTTCTTTATTTGAAACGTTAGATTGGTCCATGACATTTACTTTTTGAAGATAATTTCATTTAAATGTTGACCGCGGCTGCGTCTTAGGTGGTCCATCCGCTTAGTCCAATTTTGGCATTTCCACGTTTTTGAGTAACAGAGACCCAATTGGTGCGAACGGCGACGAATCGAAAATTGGTGGTCATCATTAACACTGGCCGATACAGCTGCGATATTTTCTTCAGTTCGCACTCTACGTAAGCGTGTTGGTGGTTTAATGTCCAACAATGTAAATTTGGTGCGAAATTTAGTCACAATAGCCCGAATAGCCGCTTCAGTGGGTCGATTAAACTGACCATAAAATGGAAGCGCGCAATGAACTTTCTTAACAGAGCACGCATTTTGATAATAAAATTCAATAATTTGCAAGCGTTGTTCGTTTGTAAGACGATTCATGATGAAATGTCAAAG
Source organism: Polietes domitor (assembly GCA_947397865.1). Lineage (NCBI taxonomy): Eukaryota > Metazoa > Arthropoda > Insecta > Diptera > Muscidae > Polietes > Polietes domitor. Next base: position 35,132,535 of record OX377621.1, read on the forward strand.
CATACTGAGCATCTTTCTCTTTGACACCATGTCTGAAATCCCACGTGATCTGTCAAATACTAATGCATGAAAATCCTAACCTCAAAAAAATCACTCTTTATATAGTCCCCATACGAATTTCACTCTCGATTTGACTTTTTCCAATCTATAAACCAAATATGTTAACAGATTTTCTTCAAATCTTACAAAATATCTTATATTTGACCTAGAAACACTCATTGTGAAAATAGGTCAGATTGGTTCAGATTTATATATAGTCCCCATATGAATTTCACTCCCGATTGGCTTTTTCCACTCTATAAACAACATATTTTAACAGATCTTCTTCAAATCGTGCAAAATATCTTATATTTTACTTTTCTACTAAAAACACCTAGGATGAAAATGAGTCAGATCGGTTCAGATTTATATATAGCTCCCATACAAATTTCGCTCCTGGCTTGATTTTTTCGCCCCAGAAACCACGTATTTTGATCGAATTTCTTCAAATTGAGCATAACACGTTATACTTGAACTGGAAGTACCTACTGTGTAAGTGGTTCACTTCATTTCATGTTTGGATATAGCCCCGATACAAATATTCTTCTCGATTTTTTAATTTTTATTTATTGTTGCCCAATATTTTTATACACTCCACGAGAGTATTATGTCATTGTGCATTTGTTTGTAACACCCAAAAGGAAACGAATTAGAACCATCGTTTATTATACTGATCGGCTTAGAATCACTTTCTGATTCGATTTAGCAATGTCCGTCTGTCCAGCTATTGTTGTAATCAAATTACAGGTCGCAATAATAGTCCGATCTTAAAGAAATTGGCGCAAGTAAGTTTTGTGGATCAAGGACGAACGCTATTTAATTTGAGGCAAAGCGGTGACCGGTATTTAGATATAGCCGCCATACAAATGTCGCTTCCGATTTGACATTTTCCTCTCTAAAAACCACATATTGTACCCGATTTTCTTTAAATTGGGCACAACATTTTATAATACAACTAGAAACAACTATGCAGAAAGTGTGTAAGATGGTTTCAGATTTAGATATAGCCCCCATACAAATGTCGGTTCCACTTTGACTTTTTCCGCTCTAGAAACCACATATTGTACCCGGTTTTCTTTAAAATTGCCACAATATCTAATAATCTAACTAAAACATCTATGGTTATCATTTATTTATATATATAAAATGTTGCTCCCAAATATTTAACCGATTTTGGCCAAACTTTACGTATTATATTTCACCTATAAACATACGAGTGGGTCACATCGTTCCATGTTTCAATATGCCCCCATACAGATGTTCTTTCCGATTTATCATTTTTTGTCAAACACATACATTTACAGAGTACAAAAATCCTTCCCGATTTCACTTTTTTACCGAATTGATTTGTAATAGGATAGAAAGTGGAGTGTATCATATAGTCGGCCCAGCCCGACTTTAGCCTTTCCTTACTTGTTTTATATCGTCAAAATGCAAAATTACGAAACTCACATTTTTATTAATTTTCAGGAGAAACAAAAAACGTTATATCGCTAATTTATGAAAGAAAATATTTGAAAAAAATTGCAAAAAAATTTCGTAAAGCGAAATCTAAAGATTTGAAAACTATTGTTGATTTGTTATTTTGCCATATGGAATTTTATAATTTTCTCCTTTTCTGGTAGTATATTATTTTCAGTTTTTGAATTGACCAATGTCAAGGTATTATATTAACAAATAGTACACTATAAAGTATCTGTGACTAAAACAATTTTTCTTTATTAAAAGGATGTTCATTTTATTTCCCAAGAAAACAGCAAAATGTGTTCTTGAATAGATAAAAGGTTATACAAAATTCTTGTTCGACAATTTTTAGCAGACAATATTAATATACGTATTAATTTGTGCCAATAACATTTACGTCTTATATATTTTTCTTATGGCTTTGTTTTTTTCCGTCATCGCCAGCATATATTTAAAAATGCAATTTAGTGTTATGGGAAAACCGGCTAACCGAGATGAAATGCACATGTGATCCGAAAATGACTATGACCAGAAAACCGGTGACGCTTGTGAGACATAAAATCGATTAACCGGGTAACCGGTCACGGTTTTGATTACTCTACTCATGTGTATTTTAAAATTTCAAAGCTCGGTAGCACTATTCTATCGATTGTATTGCAACTTAGTGTACTGTGAATTTTGAGAATTGTTATATATAAATAATTGCTATAGCTACATTTATTCCTATATATTTATTATATTATATTTTATATGATAAAACATATCCCAGATGATGGGAAATTCCTAAAGTCCGGGAAAAACAGAAATGCTAATCAGAAGTCATACAATTCTAAAATCAAATCTTCCAAAAGGTCAAATTTGTATAGCTCTTTTCAAAAAGGCAACAATTCAATTGGCGATTTTTTAATATTTTTTGAGTTAAAATATTTGGGATATCAAACCAAAGTATTACTTTTCTCCCTACATTTATTTTTCCCAAAATCGCAGTTGTGATTACCGAAAAAATTACAAATTTGTTTGCTGAAATAAAAAATCATTTTTAAAAACAATTTTAAATTCTGAACCTATGGTCACCGCACTCTGAATTTGTTGTTTTTTTGTAGAGAATAAAATAAATAAAAATGAAAGGCGTACTTTTCAGGTTATTCAAGGATGAAAGATATTTTTAATCCTTGAATCACAAGCACATTCATTGTGAATCACAAGGACATTCCTTGCAAACAGAACGGAAACCTTTCAGATGATAGCAATGCCGTTAAAATGATTGTTAAATAATCCATCTGTTCACAAAAACCCTCCAAGATCACCAATTTGGGACCACTGAAAGACTCAACCACGTATTATTTTGGGCTACGGTAAACGCTATATTACCCGCAACCACTACTAGGATCTATGTGGCAAATTTCATCAAAATCGAAGGTTCGAAATCTTTTGGAATTACTCTCAACATAATACTCTCGTGGAGTGTATAAATATATTCGAATTTATTACATGTTTTTCTCTCTGAGTGTAAGCATTAAAAGGACAATTTACAACGTCATATTGTGCATACTCACGCACAAACTCATATTTTTTGAAAATATTATGCCTGGATGGAGATAGTACGGGCAACATTTGTTTGAGGCGATATTATGAATATTCTGAAAAGGCTGTGGGCCATCACGACGATGAAGGGACAGAGTTGGGGAGTGCTGCTTGTTGCTGGCGCTATTTGAGTTATGCGAATGAGAATATTGCTGGACAAGAAGAAAAAAAAATAAATAGAATTGTAGGGGAAAAATATGCAATTAGTTAAGTTCCATTAAATACGTGCGGGATTTCAAAACACTTTACTGGCATTTGTGGCGCAATGGCAAATGATGGCAGAGCAGCGATGCCGCCACCACCACCAGAACAAAGTACAGTGGCTTCCATTGCGGTGGCTGCCGACTGTTGCTGTGGGTATTGCGGTCAAATAAATGGCGAAAATATAAAAAATCACCCGTTGTGCGCGCAAACACTATTTATTCGTCGTGTTTTGTTTTTGTTTTTGTTATTCACTGTTCAGTTATTACTGAAATTAATGCCATCAACATGAGTTGTATAAATGTTTGACTGATATTTTAATGTCCTTTTGCTGTCAGCCAGTGTTGATTGTCCACGCAAAGATATTAGCAGGGCAAACAAGCAGAAAGAAAGAGCGAAAAAACAGTAGCATGCAAATCTGTTAATAGTTTTTCGCCGAAACATGATAAAATTTCATTTAAAATTGTTCTCAAATCCGCCTGGCATTTAATAATAGATGTTGCCGGGGAATTCAGTTGCAAGCGCTTAATCCGATTTAACAATTATGTGTTTTAATGGAGTGGCGCGCCAACAAATGAAAAATCGCTTTTTCTTTTACACAAGAACGTTGTGTCACGATTATTGGGTATTTTGGGATGACACTATCCAGAGCAAAATATTTAACGATTTCACAAAACTCTTTTTGTGAAATAAGAAAAAAGTAATAAATTGTACGAATAATTTTCTTCTTCTGATCCTCGATCGAAATAAAGGAATGGCGCTTATTTTTCTAAAAAATAATAAATATTTTTTGGGATTTATTTTCGGCATTTTGGGAATTGCGGGATTTTTATAAAGGGTGATTTTTTAAAAGCTATAGGAAAGTTTTTCAAAAAAAAACACATAAAATTCAGAAAAATTAAATATTTATTTGAATCGATAGTACGGTCCATATAATTTAATGTTTGAAGATTATTTCATGCAAATTTTCACCTTGACTGCGCCTCAAATGGTCCATCCGCTTTGTCCAATTTTGGCATTTCCACGTTTTTGAGTAACAGAGGCCCAATTGCTGCGAACGGCGACGAATCGATAATTGATGGTCATCATTAACACTGATCTATACAGCTGCGATATTTTCTTCAGTTCGCACTCTACGTAAGCGTGTTGGTGGTTTAATGCCCAACAATGTAAATTTGGTGCGAAATTTAGTCACAATAGCCCGAATAGCCGCTTCAGTGGGTCGATTAAACTGACCATAGGATGGAAGCGCGCGATGAACTTTCTTAACAGAGCACGCATTTTGATAATAAAATTCAATAATTTGCAAGCGTTGTTCGTTTGTAAGGCGATTCATGGTTAAATTAGAGACCAAACTGAAGATGTTTGACAGTGAAACAAAACACGAAACGTGTCAGCTGTTTAAACCAGTGTTGCCAAAAAGATAATAGCTACAAAATCACCCTTTATGAGGTATCACAATTTTTTTTTTAAAACAATTCTAGATATTGCATGTTACCTATTAAGATCTTATATAAAAACCCCACAATTCCTAAAACGGGGAAAATATATGCCAGAAAATTTTGAAAGAGAATAAGAGAAATACTTCTGAAATTGGTAATTTGGGTTTATAATATACAGTGGCAGACAAAAGTCAACATACGACCCACATTTTTGCGTTTTAGCGAGTTCCAAAAAATATTTGAAAAAAGTAATGATGCGGTTTTGTTTGAAATCGTTTTTTATTCATATAACAATAACAAAATGCTTTACTTCAATATAAACTTAAAAGATATTGGCAAAATAAACAAAAAACACCTTGACAAAAGTCTACATACGACATAGCATCCCATGCTTTACGTCATTTTTTTATAATGTACTTTATAGGAGAATTGACGAAACTTGTATTGTCATTTGTCTTGTGCTTGCTCTTCTTTAAATAAATATAATTCAAGAAACATTAGTCCGCGAAAATGGCTTCTCGTAAAGAAATTGCAACTGATATTCGAAATTTAGTAATAAAATGCAGAAACGAAAGGAAATCTTTAGGCGAAATAGCTAAAATGGTTAATTTAAGTAAATCAACTGTCCAAACTATATGCAAAAACTTCGAAAATACGGGTACTGTTGAAAATAAGCCCAGAAGTGGGCGTCCAAAAAAACTTAGTCGACGAGATGAAAGCTTTATTTTAAAAGAAGTTAATGAAAACCCGAAAGTGAATGCTACAATGTTGTCCAAACAACTCGCAGAAAGGTCGGATACAATTGTACATCCAAGAACAATTCAAAGAAGTCTGAATAATAATGGTTTCCGAAGCAGAACGCCACGCAAAAACCTCTTATAAGTGAAAAGAATCGTAAGCTTCGCCTTGAATTCGCCCAGCAACACTTGGACAAGGGATTAGACTTCTGGAAGCGGGTTTTATTTACGGACGAGTCGAAGTATAATATATTTGGAAGTGACGGGAGAGCCAAGTATGGAGAAAAGCGAATACGGCAATGAATCCGAAGAATTTACTTGCTACGGTAAAGCATGGTGGTGGCAACGTAATGGTTTGGGGTGCCGTCGCGGCGTCTGGAGTTGGAAATCTTGCGTTTATTGAGGGTAACATGGATCGCTATCAATATAAATCCATATTGGAACAAAATCTGAAGGCATCGGTCGATAATTTAAACCTCGGAGAGCGCTGGATTTTCCAACAAGATAACGATCCGAAGCACACAGCCCAATTTGTTAAAGATTGGCTGATTTACCATGCTCCAAGACAACTTTATTCGCCGCCACAAAGCCCCGACCTGAATATTATTGAACATGTGTGGGAGATTCTGCAACGCAGGATCCGAAAACATCGCATAACTAGCGCCCAAACGCTAAAAAACAAGCTGGAAGAGGAATGGCGACAAATATCACCTGCGGAATTGGAAAACTTAGTTGCATCAATGCCCAGACGATTGCTGGCTGTTGTAGATGCTCATGGTGGACCAACAAAATATTAAATTATATAATAGTATCATTTTGTCACGTTAAATTGCATTTTTTATGTCTCATCTCAAACCGTATGTAGACTTTTGTCAAGGTTTTTTCTGCGTATTCTGTTAATATCTTTTGTGTTTATATTGAAGTAATGCATTATGTTATTGTTATATGAATAAAACACGATTTCAAACAAAACCGCATCATTACTTTTTTCAAATATGTTTTGGAACTCGCTAAATCGCAAAAATGTGGGTCCTATGTTGACTTTTGTCTGCCACTGTATGTCTAAAGAAATACATTTTTGTGAGAGAACTTGTGATCCGAGTTAAGAAATTGAGTTTTATTTATCTACATGAATTATTCTTTCCAAAATGTATAAGCTTACATACAAATATTAAGACTGCACTGTGCTAGAAAACAAAGAACTAAAGGGTGTTTTTTATTGGGGTATAGAACTTTAAGTTGGCATCACTTTTTTAACTGGCGGCCATTTTGTCAGCTGTCAAGTGATTAATATTTAGTTTGGTTTGCCATTTCATCATGAACAGGTTGACAAAATAACAACGCTTGCAAATCGTGCAAATTTATTTCGAAAGTAATGGTTCAGTTCGCGAAGTTCACCGCAAGCTCCGTCCTTTTTATGGTCGACATAATCGTCCATCAGAGCAATTAATTCGGTTAACTCTATGTGATAATACGCATCCGCAGAGACGTCAAACAGTGCGCACCGAAGAAACAATTGCCGCTGTAGAGCAAAGTGTTGAAGAGGACCCGAATGAATCGATTCGCCACCGTGCACAGCAATTGGAGTGGTTGAAAATTGGACCTGTAGAATTGGCTATATTCGAGCCAGCCGCGGCGGCCACATGCCCGAAATCATATTTAAACATTAATGGCATAAAATTATCCTTCCAATAAAGCCAAATTGATGGACATTAAAACGATTTTCTTGTGTTTTATTTCAATTCGAAGTTCTATACCTCAATAAAAAACACCCTATACTTCATTCTTTGTTTTCTAGGAAGTGATATTATTTTTCTTGTAGGTATTGTCGACTAGAACAAGAATTTGTATCTTAAATTTGCCAGACACCCCCAAAATCTTGTGTTTCACTTTTTTATCGGATTTGAAAAGATCGAAAGGAAACTAAAGAAATCTGTGTGTTTTACCCGGATATACATTTTTTAATGAATTTTAGACGTTTTTCATGATTGGCAATGTTTTTACACATTTTTATTCGGTTACCGTACCTCATTTATTTAAATAACACATTTAAAGGAGTTTTTTTTTAATTCTTTAGTAATTGACTAAAATCTTGGCGATCATTTTAATAAAAAATATCCAATTTTGGAACACATTTTTTCCCACTTTAGGAATTCTAATATTTTTTTTGGAAAAAATGGAAAATCTAGCAATTTTTTCATCGTGAAAATTTCATGATAATTATTTTTTTTTTTTAAGTTCTTATTGAAGACTGCGCAAAAAATAGGAAAATTGCTATATCATGACTAAATTTTAGAATTATGTCTCCGAAAATAATTGGCGGCAGATCTTTGTAAAGTATCAAAATTCCTTAAGTACGGAAAATAAAATCCCCAAATGGTAGCGACCATTTTATTATTTACCGCAGGGATGTAATAATATCCCCTGAGTAAAAGCTAATATAAGGGTTTAAATTATTTCAATAATTATTTTCCAATTGGTGGATTGCAAACTGGCATTTTTGGAGAGGACACACCGAGGAGGTTCGTTGAACAGAATGACTCAGGAAGGGCAGTAAACGAATCTAAATTATGTATTCTTCACAAAAAATAAAAGAAAAAATTTACATGTGAAATAATGCTGTCTTTCTTGAAATAAAAATCTATAGAAATGGGACTTTTCTTTTGATGTTTTGTTTTGATCTTTAGGAGTGTATACTTTTTGATTGAAGTAAAGCGTTTGCACCAATCTTCCAATTAGCTTATTAAATGTGTTGTATTATTAGAAATATAATTGTATAAATAGTTTTAAATTCGACCATATATTGATATCGGAACGTTAAAAGTACCTCGCCAAATATATGACTTTTTCGTAATTTAAATATCTTTTAATCCACACGTATTCTTATACTTTTTTATAAATACTTGCGAGCACAATCACTGTGCAAAATATCTTTGCTCTCGGCATAATTGTATTTTTGGCAATCATTTCGAAATTTGTCCGATATAACAAATTTTGGAGCCATACCCATTAGCCCACATACTCACTAGGGATCCAAAAGAGATCCATTTTCCCATTCAAAATATATAGATTAAATTCCAAAAGTTACAGATTTAATTTCCGTGCGCATGTCAGCATTTTTATATCACAGCTAGTCCATTGGAGATAGAGTCCTATAGTTTGAACAATATTCTTGGACAATATGATGGTATACCCAATCGTACTTCGCACAATGGGACTTCAAAAGTGACTTTGTGGAAATTAATGTAAAAACCATAATATAAATTTCGAACTACCGATTACTTTGACTTCGGAAGGTAGAATAACTCTACAGAGTAGGGGGTATATATCATTTGGGACAGGAAAAAAGTGTAACGCATTGAAGGAGTGACTTAAGAGCCTAAGTATGTTTGGACCAAATCCGTTTCACGACTGTTTAAGGTGTTTGAGCCATGTCCGTCTGTCTGACTGACTGGTGTACACGATAACTCCCGAAAGGAGTTAAGGAATTGATTCAAACTTTGTACATGGACGAAATTGCCTCGCCCCTTCTGGTACCTCCCACACAAATAGTCTATATTCCAAGGTTAACTTAAAACCATATAACTTCCACACTGATAATCAGAATCAGCTATAATTTGGTATTTGATAATGTTTTTATAATCACTTTAAGTGTACTAAATATGGTGGGTTTTGCCACGCCCCTTCCAGTACCTCCCACACAAATCACGCACAACTACGTAAATTTAAAGCTTTTATAACTTTATACTGATGATCGGAATAATGTGAAATTTGATATTTAGCAATGCTTTTATAGTGATTACATTCGCACGGAATATGGGCGAAATTTCCACACCCCTTCTGGTACCTCCCACATAAAGTGGCATAAACTTTGGTTACAATAAAACCGACATAACATCCATAAGGGTAGTCAAAATAATTTGCAACTTGACATTTAAAAATGTTTTTATAATCACTTTAAACCTAAAAATATTTACGCTCTAGCCACGCCCCTTCTTGTACCTGCCACACAATTGGCTCTATCCTAGGTGATATTAAATCCTTCATAATTTCTATACTGGTGCTCCACTATGACTTGATATTTGATCATGTTTTTACAATTGTTTTATAAATGTGGAAGCTGGGACCATGTGACACGAACCTCCTAGCACCTTCCACACAAATTATCCTGCCCTACATAAAATTTTATTCCTTATAACTGCCGTATATATGTTCTCTGAGAGTGAGGGTATATGTAAGTCGGTTTAACCGACGGAAGCTTACTTACTTCTTTTTTTTTTCAGGTTAATATTTGACATTTCCAAAATGGGGAAATATTAATACTTACTTCCAAAGTGGTGAGTCTTTAACGCAAACTGTGAGAAACATACGTCGAAAATTTTTGTGTTTTTACATGAAATTCATTTTCATCTCGGTGGCTATGTCAATAAGAAAAAATGTCACATATGGGTTCAGAGAACCCACACTGACTATTGAGAAGCCAATGCATCCACAACGAGCACTGTTCGGTGTGGATTTTGGGCTGTACTGAAAAATTTGGTTGATCGATGAGGTACTGCCGAGCATGTCGTGGTAGTCATATGAATGATATTGTGTTCCATTATTAAATGACAAAGTTCAATCTTTACAATAAAACCAAAAATTTGAAAAATAATCAGTACTTTTTTATAGCCGATTCTAATTTAAAGTTTTAAATGGACCACCGTATACCACACCAACAGCAGTGATCTTGACTTTAAATTAATTAAAGCTACCAAAATTTAGTACAGGAAAAGTTAAATAAAAAAATAAATTCCACTCCACCCTAATGCACATTAAATTTTTAAGTGTTTATCTTATTTTTTATAGTCTTTATAGAGAATGTAAAATTTAAAAATCACAGATACTCTTATACTTTTTTTTGGACCAAGAAAAGAAAATCGGTTCATAGTTAGATATAGCTCTCAAAATCATATATTTAAAGTATATAAATCTACCGTAGTGGCAAAATGTGGCAGCTAAACTAGGTACTGTTGGATGCACCATAAATTCATTTTTCTCCTCCATACAGAGACATTTGGAAAATACACCAAATACCATTGATTCGCGCTCTTAAATATGACTTCCTGCGGAGCTGTTCGTTGATCAGTTCTGTATATGGTTACATTTTCATTCTTTCAAGTCATAACGAGATTCCATGAACCATGTTCGACCAAGTTTTGTGCATAAAAACCCTACTCTGCTGGCCACATTGTCGCCCACGTCGCACACTCCCTATTAACCAAACACCCCTCGTAAGTAATTAGTTTGCATTGCATATGTTTAAATTCGCATTTTCCCCATAATTACTCAAAACATATTTCAATACGCGGCAGGAGCAAAAGGAGCAATAAAATTCGCGCTGGTTCCTTCAGCTGGTAACCACAACACAACCAGCGAAAGCAGCATAATTATTGTCAGGCACAATGACCTTACACTTTTCACACAGCACAGCACCCAAACCCCCCTCGAAAGGGTTGGTGTTGGCAATTGGGACACTGTGGAGCGAGAGGAGGGAGCTCATAAAGCATTCTATTTGTGAGAATCATTTCCCTTTTGGTTGTTTACTCGGCTATTTTTATTTAATGAAAACCACAACAAAACGTTCCAAAGGCAATGCCATGGCGGTGGTGGACTCGAAACTCGAATATTTTGCGAAGTCCTGGTCCCCGAGGAAAGAAATGTTGAATAAAAATTCAACAACAAATATTGTCAACGCCTTTAGTTATGATAACTCCAACTTTTTCCGCCACCATCAACCACTGCCGCCGCCGACACCGCCACCACCACGTTTGGCCTGACAAATAGTGCTGGTAACTGGCTGGTTCGTACATACGTCGTACTCACAGCCGGACGGACGGACGGATGGACGGACTAGGATCGTTAGGCTTTTAGCGGCGAATTTCGCTGTTTCGTAATCGAAAAGCTACTTGTTCAACGCGATGCAATGGAGACCGAAAATACAACAGCAGTAGCAACAACTACAACTATTGCTCCAACTATTAATACTCCAAGGTACAGTGGTGTGGAATAAAAAACAACTGGATGATGGAGTTGTTATTAATCTACATATTAATGTGGTTGGGTTGTATTGCACACGTTTTTTAA
>OX377621.1:35144327-35233452 GCA_947397865.1 Polietes domitor
TATGGAATATGGGCGATATTGCCACACCCCTTCTGGTACCTCCCAAACAAAGTGGCATAAACTTTAGTTACAATAAAACCGACATAACATCCATACGGGTATTTAAAATCATTTGCAATTTGATATTTGAAAATGTTTTTATAATCATTATAAACATAAAAAATATGTACGAGTCATCCCCGTACCTCCCACACAATTTTCTCTATCCTAGGTACAATTAAATGTTTTATAACACCTTTACCGGAGTCTGAGATACATTATGACTTCATATTTGATCAGGTTTTTACAATTATTAACAAATGTGGATTAGCACACTTCTACTAAGCAAAATTTAAGTCCTTCCACATATATTCTCTGAGAGTGAGGGTATATATAAGTTGGTTTGGCCGACTGACGTTTTCTTACTTGTTTTTAATACGAAAATCGCCCAAAAATATATACCACCTGTATTTCCGAAAAATCGCAACATCGTAAAAAATCGCACAAATTGGTCATTTTTCGTATAAAAAATTGCCAAAAATTTACTAATTTTTAATGTGAAAAATCGCCCACAAATATACCTTATCTGCGGTATGTCCAAATATTTTCTAATCGGAGGTATGTCTTAAGACGGCTTTTTGCGTTGCATTTATGAAAAATCGTCCAATTTGAGCAAATTCAAAAATCGCCAAAAACTGGGTCATTTCTTATATAGAAAAAAATTATCCAAAAAATTTACTCATTTATAATATGATCGCCCAAAAAATATATATCATTTGCATTTATGAATAATTTGGGCAAAGTCACTAAAAATCGCCAAAAATCATATACAAAATTGGCCAAAAAATTACTAATTTTTAATATGAAAAATCGTCCAAAAATATATCTCATCTGGGATATGTCCAAATATTTCCTCCTCTGGGATATGTCTAAAGACGGCTACACATAGTAAAGGATTTTTGCGTTGAATTTATGAAAAATCATTTCTAATATAAAAAATTGTCCAAAAATTGACTAATTTTTAATATGATCGCCCCAAAAATATATATCATTTGCATTTATGAATAATCGCCCAATTTGGTCAAAGTCGGAAAAAATCTCCAAAAAATACAAAATTATACAAAAATTTACTAATTTTTAATATGAAAAAACGCCTAAAAATATATCTTAACTGGGGTATGTTCAAATATTTCTTCCTCTTGGACATGTCTAAAGACTGTTATGCAGGGTAAAGATTTTTGCGTCGAATTTAAGAAAAATACCCCAATTTGGACAAAATCAAAAAAATCACCCAAAATAGGCTAATTTCTCATTTACACAATTGCCCAAAAATAGACTATTTTTTATATGAAAAATAGCCTCAAAAATAGACTAATTTTTTATATGAAAAATCGGCCAAAATTCGTCATTTGTATATATCTTAACTGGGGTATGTCCAAATATTTCTTCCTCTGGGATATGTCTAAAGACTGTTATGCAGGGTAAAGATTTTTTTGCGTCGAATTTAAGAAAAATACCCCAATTTGGACAAAATTAAAAAAATCACCCAAAATTAAAAAAATATCATTTACACAATTGCCCAAAAATAGACTATTTTTTATATGAAAAATCACCTCAAAAATAGACTAATTTTTTATATGAAAAATCGCCCAAAATTCATCATTTGTGGAATATCCAAATATTTTCTCATATGGGGTATGTCTAAAGACGGCTACACAGAGTAAAGTTTTTTTGCCTTGCATTTATAAGTATTTGGGTAAAACTCACTCTAAAAAGTCCCAATTTTTTTTGATGATTTTTTCAATTTTCCGTAAAACTTTTCGGGGCTATTTTTCATATGAAATGTCGTTCGTTTTTGTATGACATATTTTTGTAAAGCTACACGGAATACCAATGGGTGATATTTGATTTTAAGGTGATTTTATGTAATGAATAATGACAAATGTTAAATAATGCCAATTATTAAAAATAAATTTTTTTAATTTTTAATATAAAATATCGTATGGAGTTTTTGGGTAATTTTTCATAATAATCTGGGCGATTTCTCATAGCCCCCGATTTTTCATGAAACCTTTTTGGACGAAATATCGCTCATTTTTGTATAAGACATTTAAGGGATTTTTTTAGGTCAATTTTATTTGAGCGATTTTGCAGCCGCAACCTATTTTCTATTTTCGCGTCACTGTCCACTGTGTTTATATGTATTATTGTGTTGGCGTTGGTATCAACTACTCAAAAGCCCTTTAGCAGTGTAGACACAACTATTTATGGCTCTGGCGGTACTTCCATGTCTACATTTACATCTGCATCTGCATAACCATGCAAATGTGTGTGTGTGTGGTGGTGGTCGTCGGCCAATGCCGCTGCCGCTTTTTTGTTATTTATCCCTGTAACAGGAACTAGCAAAACTTTGCAAACAAAAAAGGCTTAGATGACCCAAATATAGAATTAAACTGGCCAAACATAAAGGTATTTAAAATTTCAACAAACAAACTAAATCCTCTCATGCATTCATGCACATGTACAGCAACACACATACACGCATACAAGCACTCAAAACTGCATCAACACACACACCCACTGCACACATTCATCTGGATATGTGTATGTAGGCAAATCCGGTTTTGAGTGTGTGAGGTGCAGAGATTAAAAAATGCTTTTATGTTGCAATCCTTGTTTTTTTTTCGGGTAAAGTTCAATGAACGATGCTTACAAAAGGATGCCATAGAGATCATATTTAGATGCAACAGTTCGTTTTTTCCCATCTTTATTTCATTTATTCATTCATAATGCCTGTTAACAACGGATTTGAACAAAATAAAAACATTTTTTCTAGATTTAATCTACAGCCATAGGAATGCCGGAGCACGGAAGTGGAGCTTTAATGTGGCTACAGTTCTAATAGTCCATGTAAAATACGTAATACATCATAGATTGTGGAGGTGTTCTGAAGCGTGTACTTTAATAGTCAGTGTTTCAAAATAATTTTGGAAAGGTAATTAAGTTCTGATACCTTTTCATACAACGAATGTAAGAAGTTCAAATAAATACAAACACTATGTCATCAAACCACTGTCCGACAGTCCATATTACAAGTATATATACATCTGAAACTATAGGAGAAATAAACTTAATTGGCAGTTTTTCATTTTCTAATCCTGTTGTCCCTTAAAAGGACTACAAAGTTCCAAAGGATAAAATTTAAAAAAAAAATAAAAATCTGTAAGGGTATGTGTTTGAGAGAAAACAAGTAAAACGGCATTAAGTTCGGCCGGGCCGAACTTTATATACCCTCCACCATGGATTGCATTCCACAGAGGCAACAAAATATATATATTTTAATATAGCCAAACCAAAACTAATACCAAATAATGTAAAAATAATTTTATAAATAAATATAATATTTTTATTATTTCAAACCACGCTTATAAGGCAAGCCTACCAATACGTTTACATATCGATATAATACTTCAAGTCAATTAAAAAATATTCTTGTTTCTATTTTCAAAAAGCTTAAATACCATAAATATTGGTAGAGAATGGGTGCTACAGTTGGTTGTATTTCCATTCTATTTTAAATCCAAAAGTACACATTTTGAAACTCCATTATCTCATGTACATAGTGCAAAATAACCTAACTTCGTGATTCAACCAATTGGAAAAATCTTTTTATTTTGCGTGTCTATGCAGTCAGAGGAATGTCTACACCGAATTCCATGATTCTAGCTGTTGTCATTTGGTTGGTACTATTTTTATCCCCTTCTCCCATTTTACCCCCTTAAGAGTACGACTTTCTAAAATATGTTCATTGTACGTGTCTACGCAATTAGAGGGATTTGCACACCGAATTTCATCATTCTAGCTGTAGTTGTTTAGTTTGTAATATTTTTATCCCTCTGTACCCATTGTATCCCTTCAAAGTACGAATTTGGGAAAAAACGTTTTATTTTTCGTGTCTACGCAATCAGAGGAGTGTATACTCCGAATTTCATGACTTTAGCTGCGGTCATTTGGTTGGTACTATTTTTATCCCTTTTTCCAATTTAACCCTTAAAAGTACGAATTTCGAAAAATTTAATATTTACGTGTCTACGCAATCAGAAGAATGTATACACCGAATTTCATTATTCAAGGTGAAGCCGTTTGGTTGATACCCTTTTTATCCCTCTGTTCCCATTTTACCCCTTAAAAGTTCGAATTTGGAAAAAATAATTTTATATTATGTATCTACTCAATCAGTTGTTGTCGTTTAAAGTGTACTATTTCTGGATCGCGGTCTACAGAGAAAATATTTCCATTCACCCCACACAAATAAAGTTTAGATTGTCTAATGATGATTCGTACGTAAGGGTAATGGCCTCGATATATTTGTCTTATTGTTGGGCATGGAAAGATTCATATGTTCTTGTGTTTTGCCTGTACTGTGGGAAAGGTTATAATCATGCATTCGTGCAAAATTTTCAACCGATATTCAAATTGAGATGTCCCAGATGCCATTTTCGAATCCATTCTCGAAGAAAAAAAACAAAAGTTGTGCTGAATTGTGCTAGATTTGTGTCCAAAAAGTGCCATAAAAAGTTTTTCGAAAAATTGAAAATTGACAGAGAAAAAACTTTTTTGCAAAAAAAAAAAATCGCTGAAATTTTCATTTTAGGTTTTTGGACAGCAACAGTTGTGCTAGGTTCTTTTAGAGGAGGGTGTTGTTGTGCTGTTTCAAGCGAAGTTCTATCTCAAACCGTTTTCGAGAAAATCGCTAATTACAATTTTGGCGATTTAAAAAAAATGCTCTAATTTTGTTAAAATCGCCAAAAGTTGTGCTGAATTTTGCTCACCTAGCATAATTTTTTCGTCATACATCAAAAAGTGATCATTTCAATGGTTCATAAAAATAATCGTCATTTTAATTTTTTAGCCATTTTCCATATAACTTTGCAAAAAAACACGAATTTCAAAAATCCAAAAGTTGTGCTCGCCTAGCACAATTCGGCTATAATATACCAAAAAGCTCCAACTTTTTGTAAAAGTCCCAAAACCCCCAAAAAATCCAAAATTACCATTTTGTTTTTTCGCAAAAACAAAAGTTGTGCTGCATTGTGCTAGCCGCGTAGACAATTATGCCGTTTCAAGCTAAGTTCTATCTCAAACCGTTTTCTAGAAAATCGCTAATTAAAATTTTGGCGATTTTTCAAAAAAAAAATGCTCTAATTTTTTTAAATATAATATTGGCCACGATTACGTCTGAGATGGTCCATTCGACTGGTTAGAGTATAGCTGGACAGCCCATTCACTGAAAATAACACTCACACTTAAGTCGACTGGCTTCAATTCTTGCACAAGTTGAATTTTGTATGCTTTAAGGTCGATATCGTATGTAAAATATGCCAAGTTGTCGAATACTACAAGCCAAGCTGCTGAGAACGACGACGAATCGATTCGCCACGGTCTTCTTTCTCACACAACGCTGTTTTTATACCCTCCACCCCAAGGATGGGGGTATACTAACTTTGTCATTCCGATTGTAACACCTTGAAATATCGACCTGAGACCCTATAAAGTAGACATATTCTGATCGTCATAAAATTCTAAGACGCAATGTTCGTCCGCCCGTTCGTCTGTCCGTCTGTTGGAAGCACGCTAGCATATTAACGAAAGGAGCTAGGACGTCCAATAAAAAAAAAAAATATATATCTATATATATAAAAGAGTTGCGTGATTGAGTGACTGAGTGACTGAGTTACTGAGTGACTGACTGATCACTCCCCAGACCAAACGGCTAGAGCTAGAATCATGAAATTTGGTGTGTACATTTCGCTTACGGTGTAGAGGTGTGATAAGACGGGGTTTTTCGAAATTCGTACTTTTAAGGGGTAAAATGGGGTAAAAAGGGATAAAAATGGTACCACCGCAATGATCAAACGGCTAGAACTAGAATCATGAAATTTGGTGTGAACATTTCTCTTACAGTTTAAAGGTGTGATAAGACGGGGTTTTTCGAAATTCGTACTTTTAAGGGGTAAAATGGGGTAAAAAGGGATAAAAATGGTACCACCGCAATGACCAAACGGCTGGGCCTAGAATCTTCAAATTTGGTATGGACATTCCTCTTGCAGCATGAAGGCATCTCAAAAAGTGGATTTTGAAAAATTCGTACTTTTGGGGGGTAAAATGGGACAAAAAGGGTCAAAAATTGGTACAAAACACACGACTGAAGCTAGAAACATGAAATTTGGTGTGTACATTTCTCTTACAGCGTAGAAATCAGATATGAAGTGAGTTTTTCGAAATTCGTACTTTTAAGGGATAAAATGGGGTAAAAAGGGATAAAAATGGTACCACCGCAGTGACCAAACGGCGGGGTCTAGAATCTTGAAATTTGGTACAAAAATTCCTCTTATAGTTCCAATGCGCCCAAGAAAATATTTTTCAAAATTCGTACTTTTTGGGGGTGAAATCGGGTAAAAAGGGATAAAAATAGTACCACCGCAATGACCAAACGGCTGGGCCTAGAATCTTGAAATTTGGTATGGATATTCCTCTAGCGGCATGAAGACATCCCAAAAAGTGACATTTTAAAAATTCGTACTTTTGGGGGGGTTAAATGGGACAAAAATTGTACCAACAACATGGCTGAAGCTAGAATCATGAAATTTGGTATGTAAATTTCTCTTACAGCGAAGAGATCAGATTTGAAGGAAGTTTTTCGTAATTCGTACTTTGAAGGGTCAAAATGGGTTAAAGAGGGATAAAAATTATACCACCGCAATGACCAAACGGCTGGTACTAGAATTTTGAAACTTGGTAAAAAAATTCCTCTTATAGCTTCAACGCGCCCAAGAAAGTATTTTTCAAAATTCGTACTTTTTGGGGGTGAAATCGAGTAAAAAGGGATAAAAATAGTACCAATAAAATGGATGCAGCTGAAACCATAAAATTCGGTGCGTACATCTTTCAAAATGTTTAGAATCGCAAAATGAAGGTATTTTTCGAAATTTGTACTTTTAAAGGGAAAAGGGGATAAAAAAGTTACCAACAACACTGTTGACTCTACAATAATGAAATTCGGTGTGTATGTTTGTTTTACAGCGCAGATCACTAATAAGAATGCATTTAGAATCTTGAAATTTGGAATGGGCATTTTATAGCAAGAATGCGAACAAGAAAATATTTTTCAAAATTCGTACTTTTTGTGGGTGATTAGTACCAATCAAACGGATGGAGCTGGAATAAAAAAATTTGGTGTGTACATACCTCAAACCCCTTAGAAACGCAAAATGATCGAATTTTTTGAAATTCATACTTTTAATAGGTAAACGGGGAAAAGGGGATAAAAAAGGTACCAACAATACGGATGACGCTACAATAATGAAATTCGGTATGTATATTCGTTTTACAGCGCAAATCACTGATAAGAAGACATTTTGTAATTTAAGGGGTTAAATGGGATAAAAATTGTACCACAGCCCAGACCAAACAACTGGGCCTAGAATCATGAAATTCGGATCAGGCATTACTTTTTCAGCACTTTTTGTGAGTGAAATTGGGTAGAAAGGGATACAAAATGGTACCAACAACATGGATGACGCTACAGTAATAAAATTCGGTAAAATTCTTACCGTGTAGATGAGTAACAGCAAGTTATTTTCCGATATTTGTACGGATTAAATGTGTTAAAAATTGTTCCACTAAAATTGTACCAGAAGACTGGGCCTAGAATCTTAAAATTTGGAACGCGTTACTCTTATAACGCGAATACGACCACGAAAATATTCTTCATAAATTTAAACTTTTAGGTGTGAATTTGGGTAAAAACGGATAACAGCGGTACCAATCATGAAATTCGGTTTGAACATGCATAGAAACACAAAATAAATATATATTTCGAAATTCGCACCTTTTTATATCTCTATGGTACCAACAACACGGCTGAAACTAGAATCGTGAAATTCGGTGTGTATATTCCTCTGACAGTGTAGACGCGAAACATTATCTGATTTTCAATATTTATACTTTTAAGTTGAACTTGAAAAAAAAAGCGATTAAAATGGATACTGCAATACAATTGGATTGTAACAAATATGTACGGATCAAAAGTGGTGCAAATGATACCAACGAAATTTGGGGATTTGGGATAAAGATAGTACCAACCAAAGTTTTCAGTTAGAATATGAAAGGAAATTCGGTGTGAACATTTCTCCGAGTACATAAATTATTTTTTCGAAATTTGTATGTTTAAGGGCACAAGCGGCACAGGAAGAGTTATGTGTGAACATTATAGTCATTATCCCCGGCAAAATAAACGATAGATACAAAATGTTTGTTCCATTTATAAGTTCAGATTTCAAGTCACTCACCTGTATAGAAGTTATGGTTTTAATTTTCACTTGGATAAGGACTACAAAGGACGCGGAAAAGCATACATATTTTGTAGGTTTAAAGTGATTAAAAAAACATTTTAAATCTCGACAACTAATTTCAACCATACGTATAGAATATCAGTTTTATTTTGACCAAATCTTATGTCAATTTGCGTGGAAAGTATAGAAGTTATATTAGGTTTAATTTTACGTACGGGTCGTTTGTTTTGGAAGGGGTCGTTTGTTTGGGTACCATAAGGTGTATATCAATTTCCCCATTTCCGAATTTAAACTAAGTTTGGGAAAATAGTACTATGTGCAGAGTTTGAATAAATTGTTTAAGTCCCTTCCAGAGTTATCGTGTATACCAGCGAGTTAGACGGACGTGAAAGGGATTTGGGACATACATATGGTTTTAAATCTCTCCTTCGATGCGTTACACTTTTTTCCTAATGATAATAATATAATTTTCACAGCTTAAGAAAGAAACGTGCAAATAATTTTCTACTTTATATGATTTTTTGTAGAAAAATTGTTTCCATTTTGTGCCTATAAATTAAACTATTGACTAC
The DNA here is from genome assembly GCA_947397865.1 of Polietes domitor. Lineage (NCBI taxonomy): Eukaryota > Metazoa > Arthropoda > Insecta > Diptera > Muscidae > Polietes > Polietes domitor. Next base: position 35,153,233 of record OX377621.1, read on the forward strand.
GTATAAATGGATTTTTTAATTTGTACAAGGTGTTTAAATCGTTGCGAAAAGTTAGTGTAAATATACCTCTGAATACGTAGCGATTCTTCAAAAGTTGTGAGCGTTTACAAACGATTTACGCTGAAAGTGATATCCTTACACTAAGGCAATTTCAAAATATAAAAAAACAGTTTGAATACCGATACAAAATACTGTCAATACCATACCATTTTTCTGCGTACGAAGTAGCGGGTATTTGCTAGTATATATATATATATATATATATACTAGCAAATACCCGCTACTTCGTACGCAGAAAAATGGTATGGTATTGACAGTATTTTGTATCGGTATTCAAACTGTTTTTTTATATTTTGAAATTGCCTTAGTGTAAGGATATCACTTTCAGCGTAAATCGTTTGTAAACGCTCACAACTTTTGAAGAATCGCTACGTATTCAGAGGTATATTTACACTAACTTTTCGCAACGATTTAAACACCTTGTACAAATTAAAAAATCCATTTATACGTAGTCAATAGTTTAATTTATAGGCACAAAATGGAAACAATTTTTCTACAAAAAATCATATAAAGTAGAAAATTATTTGCACGTTTCTTTCTTAAGCTGTGAAAATTATATTATTATCATTAGGAAAAAAGTGTAACGCATCGAAGGAGAGATTTAAAACCATATGTATGTCCCAAATCCCTTTCACGTCCGTCTAACTCGCTGGTATACACGATAACTCTGGAAGGGACTTAAACAATTTATTCAAACTCTGCACATAGTACTATTTTCCCAAACTTAGTTTAAATTCGGAAATGGGGAAATTGATATACACCTTATGGTACCCAAACAAACGACCCCTTCCAAAACAAACGACCCGTACGTAAAATTAAACCTAATATAACTTCTATACTTTCCACGCAAATTGACATAAGATTTGGTCAAAATAAAACTGATATTCTATACGTATGGTTGAAATTAGTTGTCGAGATTTAAAATGTTTTTTTAATCACTTTAAACCTACAAAATATGTATGCTTTTCCGCGTCCTTTGTAGTCCTTATCCAAGTGAAAATTAAAACCATAACTTCTATACAGGTGAGTGACTTGAAATCTGAACTTATAAATGGAACAAACATTTTGTATCTATCGTTTATTTTGCCGGGGATAATGACTATAATGTTCACACATAACTCTTCCTGTGCCGCTTGTGCCCTTAAACATACAAATTTCGAAAAAATAATTTATGTACTCGGAGAAATGTTCACACCGAATTTCCTTTCATATTCTAACTGAAAACTTTGGTTGGTACTATCTTTATCCCAAATCCCCAAATTTCGTTGGTATCATTTGCACCACTTTTGATCCGTACATATTTGTTACAATCCAATTGTATTGCAGTATCCATTTTAATCGCTTTTTTTTCAAGTTCAACTTAAAAGTATAAATATTGAAAATCAGATAATGTTTCGCGTCTACACTGTCAGAGGAATATACACACCGAATTTCACGATTCTAGTTTCAGCCGTGTTGTTGGTACCATAGAGATATAAAAAGGTGCGAATTTCGAAATATATATTTATTTTGTGTTTCTATGCATGTTCAAACCGAATTTCATGATTGGTACCGCTGTTATCCGTTTTTACCCAAATTCACACCTAAAAGTTTAAATTTATGAAGAATATTTTCGTGGTCGTATTCGCGTTATAAGAGTAACGCGTTCCAAATTTTAAGATTCTAGGCCCAGTCTTCTGGTACAATTTTAGTGGAACAATTTTTAACACATTTAATCCGTACAAATATCGGAAAATAACTTGCTGTTACTCATCTACACGGTAAGAATTTTACCGAATTTTATTACTGTAGCGTCATCCATGTTGTTGGTACCATTTTGTATCCCTTTCTACCCAATTTCACTCACAAAAAGTGCTGAAAAAGTAATGCCTGATCCGAATTTCATGATTCTAGGCCCAGTTGTTTGGTCTGGGCTGTGGTACAATTTTTATCCCATTTAACCCCTTAAATTACAAAATGTCTTCTTATCAGTGATTTGCGCTGTAAAACGAATATACATACCGAATTTCATTATTGTAGCGTCATCCGTATTGTTGGTACCTTTTTTATCCCCTTTTCCCCGTTTACCTATTAAAAGTATGAATTTCAAAAAATTCGATCATTTTGCGTTTCTAAGGGGTTTGAGGTATGTACACACCAAATTTTTTTATTCCAGCTCCATCCGTTTGATTGGTACTAATCACCCACAAAAAGTACGAATTTTGAAAAATATTTTCTTGTTCGCATTCTTGCTATAAAATGCCCATTCCAAATTTCAAGATTCTAAATGCATTCTTATTAGTGATCTGCGCTGTAAAACAAACATACACACCGAATTTCATTATTGTAGAGTCAACAGTGTTGTTGGTAACTTTTTTATCCCCTTTTCCCTTTAAAAGTACAAATTTCGAAAAATACCTTCATTTTGCGATTCTAAACATTTTGAAAGATGTACGCACCGAATTTTATGGTTTCAGCTGCATCCATTTTATTGGTACTATTTTTATCCCTTTTTACTCGATTTCACCCCCAAAAAGTACGAATTTTGAAAAATACTTTCTTGGGCGCGTTGAAGCTATAAGAGGAATTTTTTTACCAAGTTTCAAAATTCTAGTACCAGCCGTTTGGTCATTGCGGTGGTATAATTTTTATCCCTCTTTAACCCATTTTGACCCTTCAAAGTACGAATTACGAAAAACTTCCTTCAAATCTGATCTCTTCGCTGTAAGAGAAATTTACATACCAAATTTCATGATTCTAGCTTCAGCCATGTTGTTGGTACAATTTTTGTCCCATTTAACCCCCCCAAAAGTACGAATTTTTAAAATGTCACTTTTTGGGATGTCTTCATGCCGCTAGAGGAATATCCATACCAAATTTCAAGATTCTAGGCCCAGCCGTTTGGTCATTGCGGTGGTACTATTTTTATCCCTTTTTACCCGATTTCACCCCCAAAAAGTACGAATTTTGAAAAATATTTTCTTGGGCGCATTGGAACTATAAGAGGAATTTTTGTACCAAATTTCAAGATTCTAGACCCCGCCGTTTGGTCACTGCGGTGGTACCATTTTTATCCCTTTTTACCCCATTTTATCCCTTAAAAGTACGAATTTCGAAAAACTCACTTCATATCTGATTTCTACGCTGTAAGAGAAATGTACACACCAAATTTCATGTTTCTAGCTTCAGTCGTGTGTTTTGTACCAATTTTTGACCCTTTTTGTCCCATTTTACCCCCCAAAAGTACGAATTTTTCAAAATCCACTTTTTGAGATGCCTTCATGCTGCAAGAGGAATGTCCATACCAAATTTGAAGATTCTAGGCCCAGCCGTTTGGTCATTGCGGTGGTACCATTTTTATCCCTTTTTACCCCATTTTACCCCTTAAAAGTACGAATTTCGAAAAACCCCGTCTTATCACACCTTTAAACTGTAAGAGAAATGTTCACACCAAATTTCATGATTCTAGTTCTAGCCGTTTGATCATTGCGGTGGTACCATTTTTATCCCTTTTTACCCCATTTTACCCCTTAAAAGTACGAATTTCGAAAAACCCCGTCTTATCACACCTCTACACCGTAAGCGAAATGTACACACCAAATTTCATGATTCTAGCTCTAGCCGTTTGGTCTGGGGAGTGATCAGTCAGTCACTCAGTAACTCAGTCACTCAGTCACTCAATCACGCAACTCTTTTATATATATAGATATATATATATATATATATATATAAGAGTGATTTTTTTGAGGTTAGGATTTTCATGCATTAGTATTTGACAGATAACGTGGGATTTCAGACATGGTGTCAAAGAGAAAGATGCTCAGTATGCTTTGACATTTCATCATGAATAGACTTACTAACGAGCAACGCTTGCAAATCATTGAATTTTATTACCAAAATCAGTGTTCGGTTCGAAATTTTTTATCGACAAATTTTGTTCAGCGATGAGGCTCATTTCTGGTTGAATGGCTACGTAAATAAACAAAATTGCCACATTTGGAGTGAAGAGCAACCAGAAGCCGTTCAAGAACTGCCCATGCATCCCGAAAAATGCACTGTTTGGTGTGGTTTGTACGCTGGTGGAATCATTGGACCGTATTTTTTCAAAGATGCTGTTGGACGCAACGTTGCGGTGAATGGCGATCGCTATCGTTCGATGCTAACAAACTTTTTGTTGCCAAAAATGGAAGAACTGAACTTGGTTGACATGTGGTTTCAACAAGATTCTATGGCCATTTTGAGGGAAAACTTCGGAGAACAATTCATCTCAAGAAATGGACCGGTAAGTTGGCCACCAAGATCATGCGATTTGACGCCTTTAGACTATTTTTTGTGGGGCTACGTCAAGTCTAAAGTCTACAGAAATAAGCCAGCAACTATTCCAGCTTTGGAAGACAACATTTCCGAAGAAATTCGAGCTATTCCGCCCGAAATGCTCGAAAAAGTTGCCCAAAATTGGACTTTCCGAATGGACCACCTAAGACGCAGCCGCGGTCAACATTTAAATGAAATTATCTTCAAAAAGTAAATGTCATGGACCAATCTAACGTTTCAAATAAAGAACCGATGAGATTTTGCAAATTTTATGCGTTTTTTTTTTTAAAAGTTATCAAGCTCTTAAAAAATCACCCTTTATATATATATAAGTTAACACGCTACAGTTAACTCCGTGATTTTATTAATTTGCATTCCCACCGTTATTTTGCTGACACCATGTCTGCGGCCTCTCGAGCAACTCTACACCACACACGAGTAGCTACGTCAGGCATTCTGCCTGATTCACTTAGTAGCAACGGCAATGGGCAGCGATATCTTCGAGACAATATTTAAGCTAGGGTTAGTTTCAGTTTACTAACGGAACTCAAAGAACTCGGTCATACCGGTCAAATAAAGAAGGATTAAGCGAGAGCTAATCCTAAATAAAACCCACAAACTTTGGACTACTTTAATTGGCGCCCAACGTGGGGCTTTAGTGAAAAGTTTTAGTGAACAACAGTGAAGTGGTTGATTACCAAGAACAAAAATTAAAAAAAGGTCAACTAAAACCCTTACCTTTGAAAGACAAGAGTAAAAATAAAAGCAACAACAGCTTCAAAGAGTAATGATAGATCATATTATTGTTGAACAACAGTGAAGTGATTGATTATCAAGGACAAAATTCAAAAAAGTGTAAAACCTTTACCTTTGAAAGACAAGAATAAAAATAAAAGCAACAACAGCATCAAAAGCAACAAAACAACATCAAAAGCAACAACAGCATCAAAAACAACAACGGAATCAAAAGCAACAACGGAATCAAAAGCAACAGCAGCATCAAAAGCAACAAAACAACAACATCAAAAGCAACAACAGCATCAAAAGCAACAACGGAATCAAAAGCAACAACAGCATATCAAAAGCAACAACAACATCAAAAGCAACAACAGCATCAAAGGCAACAACGGCATCAAGGAATAATGATAGATTATATTATTGTGTAAGTAGAATTACTTGAAAATAGGACAACATTGTAAATCTTTGCAAGGGCCGTAGTTCATGAGTAGGGAACAATCTGTGTTAGAAGAAGTAGTCGAGGGCCTTGGCAAATTGACGGTGGATAGGAAAGTAAGTGACTCTAGGCAGGACAATTGGTGGAACGAAAGCACAATGGCGATGACACCGGACCAAATTAGGGTTATGATGGAGGTTGCTATTTCCACAGCCTTAAGGACGCAAAAGACCGCATTTGAGAAACAACTAGAGGAAGTGAACAAGCGGTTTAACCAGGTTGTACTTACGACTCCTCAGGTGGAACCTTATCAAGAAATAGAAATAGTTGCAGGGCGACAATGCGACGAACCACTGGACATAGTGAAATCTTTGCCGGACTTTGAAGGGAAGCAGGAAACGTACGTCTCGTGGCGTCAGGCGGCACATACCGCCTATAAAATTTTTGAAAATTTTGATGGTAGTTCCAAACACTACCAGGCGGTTGCCATAATTCGGAATAAGATAAAGGGACCAGCTGATATGATACTGTCGTCCTTTAACACAGTCCTTAACTTCAAGGCAATCATTGATCGCCTTGATTTCACGTACTCTGACAAACGCCCTATTTATTTGATTGAACAGAAGCTTTCCATTCTCCGTCAAGGGAATATGACTCTGTTGCAATTTTACGATGAGGTCGAGAAAAAACTTACTCTTTTGACGAACAAGACCATCATGACATATGACAGGTCCACTGCGGCATCCATAAATGAGAAGTATAGAATGGATGCACTCCGGGTGTTTATATCTGGAACTAAAAAGGGGTTGAGTGATGTCCTTTTTTCGGCCCGGCCGAACGATTTACCTTCGGCTCTGGCATTAGCGCAGGAGGTTGAGTCTAATCACGAGAGATACATTTTTGCTACCAACTACGCAAAATCCCTTGAGGAGAAACGACAGAATAGGAACAATTTTTCAGGTGGCCAAGCGTTTAAAAATCCACATTTTTCAAAACGTCAGGGCTATCGCAGCAATTCTCCCCAGAGGGAGGATCCCGTCCAACCAATGGATGTTGATGATTCTGTACGATTTAGGCAATCGACAAAATTCCGGGCGGGCAATAGTCGTCCATCTCACTTACCGTACCATGACAACGAGGTGCGGGGACAACACGCTGAACCATCGCGGGCTCAGTATTTTAATAATGAGGCCTCCGGACAAGCGTTGAAGAGACAACATAATGGCTCTGCTAGATTCACAGGTCCTAAACAGCAAAGGATCAATTTTGTTTCGCAGGAAACAGACGAACAGGATCCAAACGAATATCAGGAGAAAGCGGAGTCGGTGGCATCAGAGATCGATGATGAAGAAGATTTCGACCAGATTAATTTTTTAGACAAAACTCTCTGCTACCGTTCATAGAAAGGACAGTCGCAGGGAGAACTATTAGATTATTAATTGACACAGGGGGCATCCAAGAACTACATAAAACCCCTAAAGGAACTTGGTAATATAGTTCCGGTAGACAAACCATTCCTAGTGAAATCAATCCATGGTTTTAAACACGGTCAATAAGAAGTGTACTATCAACTTATTTAATACAAATACTGCATTTTTCATATTGCCGTCACTTTCAACCTTCGATGGTATAATTGGCCTTGATTTGCTAACGCAGACAAGTGCAAAGTTAGATTTTAAGAACAAGGAAATCCAGACAAAATTTGGTTCAGAAGAGATTAAATTTTTGAAATGTGCCAATGTGAACTTTACACAGGTGGAGGACATAATAGTGCCTCAAACCGTTGCCAAAAATTTTCAACAAATGATGAAAAAATGTTTTAGGAGTTTTTGCGAATCCTAACGAAGCGCTGCCTTATAATACGAATGTCGTGGCAACTATCCGCACTGAAAATGACGAACCGATCTACTCAAAATTGTATCCCTACCCAATGGGCGTGGCTGACTTCGTTAATGGCGAAGTGCGGGACTTACTGAAAAATGGCATAATCAGGCCATCTAGGTCGCCATATAACAACCCGGTCTGGGTGGTCGATAAGAAAGGCAAGGATGAATATGGCAATGCCAAGAAACGGCTCGTCATCGACTTTAGGAAATTAAATCAAAAGACCGTTGACGACAAATACCCTATTCCGGATGTGGCGGTTATTCTGTCAAACCTGGGCAGGGCTAGATATTTCACCACTCTTGATTTAAAATCCGGGTTCCATCAAATATCTCTCGCAGAACAGGATAGGGAGAAGACTGCATTTTCCGTTGGAAACGGGAAATACGAATTCTGCAGATTGCCTTTCGGCTTGAAAAATGCTCCCAGTATTTTTCAGAGAGCAATTGACGACGTCCTTAGGGAGCAGATAGGGAGAACATGCTACGTCTACGTGGACGACGTGATAATTTTCTCGGAAAACGAAGATGAGCATGTCAGACATGTTGGATGGGTACTGCGTCGACTGTATGAGGCAAATATGAGGGTCTCTAGGGAAAAGTCACATTTTTTTAAGAAAAGTGTCGAATACCTCGGATTTGTCGTATCCAGAGATGGCATCAGGACGAGTCCCGATAAAGTGAATGCAATCCGTAACTATGAACGCCCAACGACGCTGTTCAACGTAAGATCGTTTTTAGGATTAGCAAGTTATTACAGGTGTTTTATTAAGAATTTTGCCTCAATAGCAAAGCCTCTTACCGATATATTGAAGGGTGAAAATGGCAAAGTCAGTGCCCATCAGTCCAAGAAAATCCGGGTGGATTTTAATGGGAGTCAAGCTCAGGCTTTTGACAAGCTAAGGGAGATGTTAGCCTCCGAGGATGTTTTACTCCTTTACCCAGACTTTAAGAAGCCATTCGATTTGACTACAGATGCTTCTTCATTGGGTTTGGGGGCAGTTCTGTCACAAGGGGGTAGACCGATCACCATGATCTCCAGAACACTTAAAGACAGAGAACTGAACTTTGCTACAAATGAACGCGAATTGCTGGCCATAGTGTGGGCACTGGGGAAACTTAGGAACTATCTCTATGGCGTGAGAGACTTGAATATTTATACGGACCACCAGCCACTTACGTTTGCAGTTTCAGAACGAAACCCTAACGCTAAGATTAAGCGCTGGAAAGCATTTATAGACGAACAAAATGCAAAGATTTTCTACAAGCCTGGTAAGGAGAATTACGTCGCAGACGCTTTGTCACGTCAGAATATCCATACCTTGGAACAGGAAACACATTCCGATGTTGCGACCGTTCACAGCGAGGGTTCCTTTACATACACGATCGAAACGACGAACAAACCCCTAAACTGTTTCAGAAACCAAATAGTCTTGGAAGAAGCACTATTCGCGAGAAAGAAAAACTTCATTTTATTCTCTGAAAAAACTCGACATGTCATCGAATTCTCGGATAAGAACGCTCTTATCGAAGAGGCCAAACTGGCAGTGAACCCAAACGTGGTGAACGCAATACATTGCGATTTGCCAACGTTGGCTACCATTCAACACGAACTGGTTAGATGCTTCCCATCTACCAAATTCTGGTACTGTAAGAAAATGGTGTTGGACATTTTCGACAAAAATGAGCAGACAGAAATAGTCAATACGGAACATAACCGAGCTCACAGGGCGGCTCAAGAAAATGTCAAGCAAATCCTCCTTGACTATTACTTTCCGAGAATGTCTAAGTTAGCAAGCGAGGTCGTGGCAAATTGTAGGATCTGTACAAAGGCGAAATACGATAGGCACCCGTGTAGACAAGAGATTGGTGCAACCCCTATACCATCTTATCCGGGGGAAATGCTACACATTGATATATTTTCCACCGACAAAAAATACTTTCTCACGTGTATTGACAAGTTTTCTAAATTCGCTGTGGTTCAGGTAATTCCTTCGCGCACTATTGTAGATTTGACGCCCCCAATTATACAGTTAATGAATTTTTTCCCGGACACAAAAAATATTTACTGCGACAATGAACCATCACTAAAATCCGAAACTATTACATCCATGCTACGGAACCAGTTTGGTGTTTCGGTTGCAAACGCGCCCCCCCTTCATAGCACTTCGAACGGACAAGTCGAGCGGTTCCACAGTACTCTTCTGGAGATCGCAAGGTGCCTTAAATTGGAAAAGAAGATCGACAGCACGGTTGAAATCATTTTACTTGCAACGGTACAGTATAATCGGACAATTCACTTTGTGACGAAGAAAAGACCGATTGACGTAATATACTCCGCATCTTCTGACATTAGGGAGGAGATAAGAGAAAGAATAACAGAGGCTCAACGGGCGTTATTGGAAAGAAACAATATTTCCAGGCAGAATAGAACGTTTCAATTGGGAGAGTCTGTATTGGTCAAAAACAACAGGAGGTTAGGAAATAAACTTACCCCACTATATTCTGAAGAAAAAGTAGAAGCAGACTTGGGAACTACGGTTCTTATTAAAGGGAGGGTGGTCCATAAGGACAACTTGAGATAAAGAAGTCATCCTACCATCGTTTCCTCGTTTATGACTATTTTGTTTCTAACTTCATCTTTTAGGATTTTGACCGTGACAGTACTCATATGGCCAACGACACCAAAATTAACGAACTACACTAACTCGGACTACATTCCCATTATGGACGGTAGTGTCATCATTTGGCGGGACTTCGACTACCTAAGACATAGTTCGAACTTGACCAGGTACGCAGAGATAGCTGAGGAAACGACACGACTCACAGACCATTTTCCCCTATCCCACATGAAGAGACTAATGATGACAGATGCTGTCAATAATATAATAAGAGAATCAGGAAAAGGACAGATCGATACGGGCCATTTGTATGAAACACTATTGGCCAGAAATAGGATTATTATTTCGGAAATCGAGACATTGCTGTTGTCCGTCACCCTTACAAAGATAGGGATTATAAATCCTTTACTTTTAGATTCTGAAGACTTAAGAAAAATTATGTACCGATACTCTACTAACACAACAGTAACAGATATAATGGAGTCTTCATACGTTAAGGTCTTATTAGATAATGATTTCCTACATTTCCTAATTAAGTACCCTAGACCAAGAATAGTATGTAAGAAAATAATATTGTTTCCAGTTCAGCATAACGAAAAGGTCCTGCACTTTGACGAGAACACCGTTGCCGATTGCGAGAACGAAATACTTGCGATAGGGCATTGTACTGCCACACTCACGTCAACATTTTGTAGAGAGCTGCCCCATCCCTCATGTGCCCAACAAGTCCACTCCGGCCGCCTAGCTCACTGCACTACCCGACCTAGCCACCTCGAGCCAGTCGTCGTCGTCGACGACGGCATCATCATAGTCAACGACAACACTGCCAGAGTAAGAACCACGGAAAACACCAAAACAATCACGGGAACGTTCTTAATTACCTTCGAGGGTGAGATCCAAATTAATGGAACCACCTATGAAAATACAAAGGGGTTGCCATTTAAAATACCTGGCTCAGCAGCGATTACGAGTATCAACATAACTGGCCATGAGGAATTATTAAGTCTGCCGTATCTCAAAAGGTTAAGCGTAGAGAACTTGAGAATCATCGGGAATATTAAAAATACGCTGATCGCGGGTCCAGCTACGTTCACCCTCATAATGGTGGCGGCTGTGATCGTATATTGCTTCGCCAAATTACGCCGGAGACGAGAGAGGGATCTGCAGAGCTGTGCCATCCAAGCTGCCATTGACAGTTTCGGAAGATCCGAGGACGGCTCTCGCTTAAGCGAGGGAGGAGTTAACACGCTACAGTTAACTCCGTGATTTTATTAATTTGCATTCCCACCGTTATTTTGCTGACACCATGTCTGCGGCCTCTCGAGCAACTCTACACCACACACGAGTAGCTACGTCAGGCATTCTGCCTGATTCACTTAGTAGCAACGGCAATGGGCAGCGATATCTTCGAGACAATATTTAAGCTAGGGTTAGTTTCAGTTTACTAACGGAACTCAAAGAACTCGGTCATACCGGTCAAATAAAGAAGGATTAAGCGAGAGCTAATCCTAAATAAAACCCACAAACTTTGGACTACTTTAATTTATATATATATATATATATATATATAAATATATATATAAATATAAATACGTCTTATAGTCGTAGATCGGTTGGGCTTGCAACTGGGCGAAATCTGTCCAAAGGGAAACATTTTCCCTCACAAGGACTGAAAATACCCATAATAACCTCTAATATTTTAGTGTATTTAAGCATGCTTTGTACTTACTTGATATTGGGTATTCGCATCCCGCCTATAAAAAACACATGTACCATAAAGTAATTTTTATTTATGGGGGAGAGATGGGGATGGAAAAGGGATAAAAATGGTACCTAACAAACGAACGAATGTACACACACGAAATTCGGAGTGTACATTCCTCTAATCGAGTAGATACCTAATATAAAAGCATTTTTTTCAAATTCGTACTTTCAGAGGTATAAAAATGTTAACAACCAAACGGCTGCACCTAAAATAATGAAATTCGGTGTATACATTCCTTTGATTGCGTAGGCACGAACAATAAATAGGTTTTTTCAAATTCGTACTTTCAAGGGATACAAATGGTACCAAGTAAATGGCTACAGCTAGAATGGTGAAATTCGTTATGTACATTCCTCTAATTGTGTAGACACGTAAAATAAAGAGTTTTTAGAACGTCGTACCAAATGATATGGAAACACAAAATAAAAAGATTTTTCCAAATTCATACTTTTTACTTTTACGGCAAAAATTGGTTGAATCATAAAGTTAGATTATCTTGCACTTTGTACGTGAGATAATGGATTTTCAAAATTTGTACTTGTGGAATTTAAATATGATACAACCAACTGTTGCACCCACTATCTATCAATATTTATGGTATTTAAGCGTTTTTGAAGATTGATCTTTTATATTTACTTTTTGAATTGACTTGAAGTATTATTACGATATATAAGATAAACGTATTGGTAGCCTTGCCTTATAAGTTTGGTTTGAAATAATAAAAATATTATATTTATTTATAAAATTATTTTTTCAATATTTTTTTTTGTTTTATGTTAAACAATTTGTTTTATGTTAAACACAAAAAAATAAAGTCGGGCGGAGCCGGCTATATAATACCCTACGCCACTCCCTGCATATATACCTCGCTTTGATTACTAAACCCAGGTATTTCATGGGAACACTTTTATGTAGGTCATAAAAATTACACAGTTGCTATAAATTCATCTTTAGTCAAATTTAATGAATATGGTAAATAATAAAGTATTTAACATGATCTGGAAAAATTGATCAAGATCCAATGATAAATACAGATTATACAGCGGTAATAGGATGAATCGGATGGACATTTGAAGGGGCCTATAACAACACCTGAGGCCTGTGAAATGTATACATGTACAGATGTTTTTAGTTGGGTTATAAGATGTTGTGCCAATTTTAAAGAAAATCGGGTACAATATTTGGTTTCTAGAGCGGAAAAAGACAAATCGGGAGCGACATTTGTATGGAGGCTATATCTAAATATGAACCGATCTTACCCACTTTCAGCATATGTATTTCTAGTTCGATTATAAAATCTTGTGCCAATTTTAAAGAAATTCGGGAGCACTATGCGGTTTCTAAAGCGGAAAAAGTGAAATCGGAAGCGACATTTGTATGGGGACTATATCTAAATCTGAACCGATCTTACCCAATTACACCATAGCTGTTTTTAGTTGGATTATAAGATGTTGTGCCAATTTTAAAGAAAATCGGGTACAATATGTGGCTTCTAGAGCGGCAAAAGTGAAATCGGGATCGACATTTGTATGGGGGCTATATCTATATCTTAACCGATCTTATTTATTCCATGTTTGGATATGACTCCGATACAAATATTCTTCTCAATTTGACAAATTGGGTCAGGTCATATTATCCTATGATTAGAAAACATATAAAAATCCTTCCCGTTATCACCTTTTTAACGAATTGAATTGTATTCGGATAGAAAGTGGAGTGTATCATATAGTCGGCCCCGCCCGACTTTAGCCTTTCCTTACTTGTTTTAAGTTATGGTAAGAAATCTTAAAAATTAGCCGAATAAGCGTGCTCCCTTTTTGTGGGAAAATAAAAAACTTCCGTTTTTGGTTTCCGACAATCAGTTGTGTGTGGTTCTAAAACGCCCATAGTAAAGTTTTGGAATTTCGGCGGACTTCTTCTAAAGTCCTTCACTTTGTTTTGACAAGCTTCTCATCAACAATAGTGTAAAATAAGCAGCTGCTGAGGTGTATAGACTGAAAAAAAATGTTTGATACTGAAGTATACTGAAATTGAGTCTGAGAAATGTACTCAATGTAAGTACATTTGTAGTCAAAATGAGTAAATAAAACTCATTTTTACTTGATTTGAGTACGAACGTACTACATTCAAGTAAAAAATAAACTTAAATTGAGTAAAGGCATACTGGGTGCCAACCAGATACCAATTTCCTTAATTTAAGTACATTTTTACGGGAATATAGTAAAATTTTTTCTGAGTGTAGAGGTTGAAATGTGTACACTGCGCCATTCCTTCATCGTCCAGTACACACTTTAGCCCATTATATACTTTACATTTACTTATCCCAGGCATTTCATGAACTGTATCCATATAATGTTGCCCCTCTTCTCTCGGCAATAAAAAGAATAAAAAAATAATAATCATTTCAAAATTCCTTTCCGCATTTTTATTGATGCTAAACGCAATTTTTATGCCACCAATTGTTAAAAGTAATAAATTCGCTCCAGCGTAAAGTTCTCAAATCCCTAACCCGCTCTGCGCCTACATATTTCATCATAAATTCCATACAATACAATGGGCCTAATTGACTGCCAATCAGTCAGTCAGATGGTTGCTTGGTTGGCCGGGGCAAGCAAATACCGCGTATAGCACGCATCTAATGAGGCATTAGCACGAATAAAGTTTCATGGGCTCAAATACAATGTCTGCATGGACTATACAGACCATGGCAGGAAATTCAGAGATACGCACCCACACACAGACACACAAAATGAAATGAAAAGTTCAATGGGGCTGGGTGAGCAGTAGGCTGAGGCGGTGGCAGTGGTGCTGATACATTTGCCACATTTTACAAATAATTAGCAACATAAACTGATTACAGGCGATGATTAACCCCAGCCACACACACTCGCACGCAAATGCCAAAAACGAATTGTTGTATTTGCAATTGTTGCTTTTTATTATTACATTTCATATTGTCAGTATTGGCGCAAAGACCGTCATAACTCAAATATCTCAGTTTTCTGTTGAGTACTACAAACGATTCTCCACTAAGTGGAATTTCATTTGGTTGCATTTATTTAATCAAAATGTGATTATTTTGACCATGAGATTATTTTGAATTTCGCATAATGCTCTGCACCCCATAGAAATTGAAAACTTCAAATTGGTTTGGCACAAAAACACTCGTTTTCGAGTTATGCCTCTCTGGTCGCCAGTGTGTCGTGTGATGCCTATAAGTGCGTGTGCCTGCAAGTGAATTTGCTTTGTCGTAAGTTTGTGTGTGTGCGTGTAAGTGAGTGTGCAAAACGCATATGCACGACTAATTTACTCCCGACATTTGTGCAATTCTAATTCATACACACACGCACTCACCCACTCTCTCTCTCCCACTCTCCCAAGGCAATTGTGGTAATAAACAAATAATGAAAGGGCATCGTGGGTGCCAACCGTGGGTGGGTGTGTGGGGAGGGAGGTTTCGGTGATGGTACAACTGTGGGGTTAACCATGCATAAAATATATGAATGCACAAACATACATACATTCATACCTACTCATGTGCTCGTACATTTCTGTTATTTAAGTGTGCATACATTAAAGGGCTGTTGCTCGCGTTGTTCTTGTCGTTGTTGTTGTTATGAGAGGCTTATGTCGATTGTAAAAATGCCTGATCTGAATATTGTGACATGGCGCCTTAAGCTACAAGGGTAGGGGGAATATCACGTTTAACAAGTGACTCTGACAAAGGCAACTTACGCTAATAGCTTTAACAATGCGCTGGTGGTGGTGCCTGTGCTTGTTTGTGCCTGTGACTGTGTCACACAGGCACTCTGTCACAGTTGTGCCTGTCACTAACACACCGAACACTGAGTGCAATATCGACGAACTAACATCATTTTCATCATCGTCACCATCATCATCAACAACATCATCATCGGCATCGTCAGCATAGTATTCAGTGACACACAGTGGTTTCACAGTAGACTTGGAGGGCTCCAGGACACAAATGGTGGCTATTTATATTGTGATCAGTAGTTATATGTGGAATGAAGAGTAAGAATTCTAATTGAGGATTTAGTACACCGTGCGGCAGTACTCTCTCGACCTGAACAGGACCATTTACACGTGAAAATATGTATAGTGTGGGTCATTTAAAATTTTAAATTAATTTCATTCATTATACCCTCCACCTCCAGGATGGGGGTATACTAACTTTGTCAATCCGTTTGTAACACCTTGAAATATCGACCTGAGACCCTATAAAGTATTTATATATATTCTTGATCGTCATCAAATTTTAAGGCGATCTAGCCATGTCCGTCCGTCTGTCACGCTAGCATCTAAACGAAAGGAGGTAGAATGTTCAAATTTTCCAAAAATGCGTCTTATAGTCATAGATCAGTTGGAATTGAAACGGGGCGAAATCGGCCCAAAGGGAAAAATTGTTCCCTAACAAGGACTAAAAATTCCAATAATAATCCCTAATATTTCAGAGTATTTAAGCATATTTTTTCAATATGTCTGCTTGTAGTTACTTGATATTGGGTATGAGCATTCCCCCGATAACAAAAACGTGTACCATAAAGTGATTCTTATTTGTAGAGGTGAAATGGGGCAAAAAAGGATAAAAATGGGACATATTAAACGACAACAGCTAGAAACACAAAATTCGGTGTGTACATTCCTCTAATAGAGTAGATACAAAATATGAAAGTATTTTTTCCAAATTAGTACTTTTAAGGGGTAAACTGGGAATAGAGGGATAAAAGTGGTACCAACCAAACGGCTGCCCCTAGAATAATCAAATTCGGTCTATACATTCCTCTGACTGTGTAACACGGAAAATACACGGATTTCTCGAAATTCGTACTTTTTGGGGTCAAAATGGAAAAAGGGGATAAAAATAGTACCAACCAAATGACCGCAGCTAGAGTCATGAAATTCGGAGTATACATTCCATTGACTACGTATACATGGAAAATAAACGGATTTTTCGATATTCGTACTTCTTGGGGTTAAAATGAAAAAGTGGGTACAAATAGTACCAACCAAATGACCACAGCTAGTGTCATGAAATTCGGAGTACATTCCTCTGACTGCGTAGACACGGAAAATACACGGATTTTTCAAAATTCGTACTTTTTGGGGTCAAAATGTAAAAACGGAATTCAAAATTCGTACTTTCAAGGGATACAAATAGTACAGAGGGATAAAAATAGTACTAACTAAACGACTACAGCTAGAATGGTGAAATTCTAATTGGATAGAAACGTCAAAAAAAAGGATTTTAGATAGTCGTACTCTTAAGGGGGTAAAAATGGTACCAAGCAGATGGCCGCAGCTGGAAACATGGAATTCGGTGTATACATTCCTCTGACTGCATAGACAGGCAAAATAAAAAGTTTTTTTTACAAATTCGTACTTTTTCTTTTACGGCAAAAAATGGAGTTCAAAATTTGTACTTTTGGAATTTAAATAGAATAGAAATACAACCAACAGTAGCACCCACTACCTACCAATATTTTTGAATATATAAATAGAAGAATATTTATTTTTTGAATTGACGTATTGGTAGCCTTGCCTTATAAGCGTGGTTTTAAATAATTAAAATATTAAATTTATTTATAAAATTATTTTTTAGAAAAATATTATATTTTCCTGTAATATTACTGCACTTCGACGAAAATCGACATCCTCTGTGGAATGCAATCAATGGTGGAGGGTATATAAAGTCCGGCCCGGCCGAACTTAACGCCGTTTTTACTTGTTTTTATTTTTGTTTTTAGGTTAATGTTTGACATTTGCATATGCCCGAACAAAATTGCGAAATATTAAAAACTTACGTCCAAAGTAAGTAACTGTACGAAATTTTCGTGGAACATTTTCGAGAAGAGATCGGCCTTCAGTTCAGCCCTCGTGAATCTCATTTGCATGTCGGTGGCTATGCCAATTAGCAAAATTGCCGCATATGGGGTTCAGAGAACCCACACGTGATTATTGAAAAGCCAATGCATTCACAACGAGTCACTTTTTTGTGTGGATTTTGGGCTGTTCTGAAAAATTGGATTGATGGGATGAGGTACTGCCAAGCCTGTGGTTATAGTCATATGAATGATTTTGTGTTCCGTTATGAAATGGCGTTCAACTTTTCCAATAAAACCAGAAATTTGAAAAAAATAAGCAGTTATTTTTTATAACATATTTGCACCATTCAAAATTTTAAATGTCCCTCCCTATAGAAACCAAAGCTTTTTGCAGTTTACAGGTCTTTTAATTACCAAAGGGTATTTATATATAGAAATAAATAATTTATTTTCCTATTTGAGCGAGTCATATAAAGATGATATGTATATCAAATGAAAGAAAAGAATATCTGTTAAAAATACTTTAAAGTCCATGCTTCCATCTTTATTGGTTTGAGATTAACAACCATTTCAAATTTCCCCCCTATAAAGTAAAAAGTGGATAAACTAAATAAAATGAAACAGTTGTTAAGGCTAAACTAATACTGATATAAGCATGATATTTGAAGTGCTTTTAACAAGTATTCTTATCTTTCATTTGATATTTATATCGTCTTTGTATGGCCCGCTCAAGTACGAAAATAAATTATCAAAATTTCTATATCCTTAGGAAATTAAATGTCCTGAAAAAGGTGAAAAAGATCACCAAGTGATAAACTGAGTACACATTTTTTTACATATGATCTTCAGTTTCATACGTATATGGTTTTGTTCAGGTCCAATGAAAAATGTAAAATTGTCTCATGGTGTTAGATTTTAAAAATTGTTCAGATCTGGTAAGACTATTATCAATTATGTTGAGTTTGCTTTAGTATTTCATCATAAATATACAATATATATGTTCAATGAAAAGGCTCAATGTTGGCTCAATGTTGTTGTTACATGGCGAATGCATTTTAGCTAAGAGTTTTAAGTTTGCCAAGTATACTTCCATTTCTAATTGTTCTATGACAATAAGCAAAATTGTAGCTGGTCATGCTCGATTTTTGCAGCATCATTTTGGGTGGTACTATTTTTATCCATTTTGTACCACTTCGCCCTTTTTTGTCCAATTTCGACCTTAAGAGCATTTTATTCGATAAATCCAAGTATACTGTGTTTCTAAGAAGTCAGGGAGATAGATCCAACAAAAAATTTTTATCAGTTTTTCTTTTCTTCTTCCTTAAATGTGTTTAAAAAAAAACAAACAAAAACATTTATATTGCTCACCGAAATAGTCAGGGAGATGGTCTCAGCGAATTTCACAATTTTTGCAGCATCATTTTGTTTGGTATTATTTTTATCCCATTTTGTTCCACTTCGCCCTTAAAAGTGACCTTCAAAAAATCTATTTATATAGCTCGTATAAGTATTCAGGAGGATCTTCACAACGAATATCATTTATGTCGGTACCAATTTTATCCCTTATTGTTACACTTCACCCTTAAAGAGTTTTTTCTTCAAAAATCTATTTATATTGGAGTCAGAGAGATATACACAACATATTTAAATGTTTCAGCAGCCATTTTGGTTGGAACTATTTGTATCCCCTTTTTTCGATAGATCCATGTATATAGTGTGTCTAAGAAGTCAAGGAGAGAGATTCAAAGAATTTCACAATTTATTTTTCAGCATCATTTTGGGTTGTACTATTTTTATCCCATTTTGTACCACTTCGCTTTTTAATGTGATTTTCAAAAACGAAACGTTTCGTGCAAACGAAAGGAGTTAAGGGGTCAAAAATTTTCAAGTATAATTTTAATTGTTTCAGATAGGGATTGAAAATGGGTGAAATCAGTCCCTAACAAGGGCAGGAATACCCCAAACAACCCCAATAATTTCATGCTTAAATATTTGTTTTAAGATTTCTTCCTTGTATTTATATGACATTTGCTAAGTTTCATTATTTAACAGCAAAGCATGGGGAAAATGTTGAAAAAGGGATTAAATTGATACGGACCAAATGCCGCAGCAATCATAAATTTCGGTATATTGATACCTCTCAATCTATAGACGTGCAAAATATTTTTTAGGAATTTTGTACATTTATTGGGAGAAAGAGGATAAAAATGGAAAAAAACATTCGGCTGGCATCAACAATAATGAAAACCGGTGTATCGTTCGATCTGGGGCAAAATAGAATATTTTCCAAAGAAGGAAGGTATTTTCCAAATTCACTTGGTTGGGACACAATAGGATAAACTGGTATCTGACAAACGTGAATTTTGGTGAGTTCCGCAGTAAGCGCGAAAGATAATGGATTTTCGAAATCTATATATATAAAAGAGTTGCGTTACTGACTGACTGACTGACTGACTGACTTATCATTGACCAGCCCCCAGACCAAACGGCTGAAGCCAGGGTCATGAAATTTTCAGGGTAGTTCCCAAATATGACGTAGACGTCGACTAAGAAAGGGTTTTACGAAATTCGTACTTTTAGGGGATAAAATGGCCCAAAAAGGGATAAACATCGAACCTTCGTCCTGACTAAACGGCAGTAGCTATAAACATGAAATTCGGTGAGTTCCTTGCAATGACCATGCAGACGAGCTACAAATAGGGATTTTTCGAAATTCGTACTTTTAAGGGACGAGCGGGACAAAAAGGGATAAAAATGGTACCAACTAAAGTATTACAGCTAGAAACGTGAAATTTGGTATGTAAATTCCTCTGACCATATAGAAACGAAGTAAAATTGGATTTTTCGAAATTTGTACTTTTAAGGGGCGAGCGGGACAAAAAGGGATAAAAATGTAAAAGTATTACAGCTAGAATCGTGAAATTTGGTATGTAAATTCCTCTGACCATATAGAAACGAAGTAAAATTGGATTTTTCGAAATTTGTACTTTTAAGGGGCGAGCGGGACAAAAGGGATAAAAATGGTACCAACTAAAGTATTACAGCTAGAAACGTGAAATTTGGTATGTAAATTCCTCTGACCATATAGAAACGAAGTAAAATTGGATTTTTCGAAATTTGTACTTTTAAGGGGCGAGCGGGACAAAAAGGGATAAAAATGTAAAAGTATTACAGCTAGAATCGTGAAATTTGGTATGTAAATTCCTTTGACCATGTAAAAGCGCACTATAATTGGATTGTTCGAAATTGACACTTTTTAGGGGGAAGGCGGGACAAAAAGTGTTCAAATTTAAGAATTGCAGCTATAGTCGAGAAATTTGGAGTGTAAAATGTGTGTAATGCGCAATCTTAATGGATTTTTTTGAAATTTTCTTATAGGGGGTGAGCAACAAGGGATATAAGTAGTACAAACTAAAGTATTGGAGCTATAGTCGTGAAATGTGATTTTTCAAAATATGTACTTATTGGGAAAGAAGTGCATAAAGTTATAAACTGGCTGGCTGAATCTACAAACATGAGATCGAGGATATAAATGGTTGTAAAATTATAACAATTATACATACGAAGTAGTTCAGCTAAAATAGTGCATATCGACAAGCACATTTCTTTGACTGTGTGTGAGTGCTAGCTAATAGGAGGTTTCCAAATTACTCTTTTAGATTTATCTATATTCACCAAAAGAAAATTAAATAAATACTATCCAAAAACAGAGACGGACAAAATTAACAAATAACTGGCCTTTTCGCGTGCGAAGCAGCGGGTACTGCTAGTTCATAAATATAGGATAACAAGTAAGTACTCACTCTCAGAAAACATGTGTATGGAAGGACTTAAATTTTACTTGGCGCCGGATAATGTGTGTGGGAGGTACTATAGGGTTTTCCAACAAGAGGTGTTATTTTGAATCACCCGGTATTTCGGTAGCTGTCACTTTTGAAGCTTTAACTCTTTGACATTTGACAACTAGAAACTACGCCATTACTAAAAATGGAACGATACACGCTTCAACAATGCATTGAAATTATTAAAATTCATGAATGAAAATGATGCATCAAAAATCATCTTGTCTACGTCATCTTGGCTACGCCAACAAGCAAAATTGTCGCACCTGGTGCTCGGAAAATCCAATAGTTATTATTGAGAAGCCTCTGCATCCTCATCGTGTTACTGTTTGGTGCGGTTTATGGTCCGGCGGGGTCATTGGACCTTACTTTTTCGAAAATGAGGTTGGATCAACAGTTACAGTGAATGGATTGCTCTATCGAGAGATGATTAATGATTTTTTATGGTCGGAGTTGGATGGTATTGCTCGTTTCAACGTTTACTTTCAACAAGACGGCACTACATGCCACACAAGCAACGAAACCATTGCTTTTTTACGGGAAAAGTTTCCGGACCGTGTTATCTCTCGAAGAGGTGATCACAATTGGCCACTGAGATCTTGTGATTTAACACCTTGCGACTTCTTCCTTTGGACCACGTGAAAGATAAGGTCTACGCCAAAAGCCCAGCGTCGATTCAAGACCTTAAATATAGAATTCGTGAGGCTATCAAGGACATAGGGCAGCCACTTTGCGATTTGGTTATGAAAAATTTCATGATGCTGATGTTGTTTTTCATTATTAACGGCATACCTTCCTCTTTATTATGAAATAAACATCCGATCATTTCTCTCAAAAAATGATTTTTTTTTAATACCAAAATAACACCTCTTGCTGGAAAACCCTGTATAAGTTTATGGCAATTGGAACCATCTTCCACATTTGTATATAATTGTAAACATGATCAAATATGAAATCATAGTGGATTTCAGTCACTGGTATAGGAGTTATAAAGCATTTATTTTACCTAGGATAGACACAATTGTGTGGGAGGTACTAGAAGGGGCGTGGCTAAAGCATAACTATTTTTTAGGTTTATTGTGATTATAAAAACATGTTCAAATATCAAATTGCAACTTATTTCGACTATCCGAATGGAAGTTATAGCGGTTTTATTTTAACGAAGGCTTATGCCACTTTGTGTGCAAGGTGTCAGAAGGGGTGTGGCAATTTTGCCCATATTCCACGTGTATGAAACGTCCATAAAAGCATTGCAAAGGGTAAAATTTCAGAGTATTCCGACCATACGTATATGAGTTATAACAGCTTTAATTTTAGGAAAGTTAGGTTGACTTGTATGGGAGGTACGGGAAGGAGCATGGCAAAACCCTCCATATATAGTTCACTTAAAGTGTTTATAAAAACTTTATCAAATACCAAAATAGAGCTGATTTCAAAGATCCGCGTTGGAGTTATATCGGTTTTAATTTAACATTGGAATATCGGCCATTGTGTGGGAGGTAGTAGAAGGGACGTTGCAATTTCGCCCATCTTCGAACTTAAACTAAGTTTGGGAAAAATATTACCATGTGCTAATTTTGAATTAATTCCTTAACTCCTTTCGAGATGGGCATGGCTCAAACATCTTAAAAATTCGTGAAACGGATTTGGTCCAAACATACATTGGGTCTTAAGTCACTCCTTCAATGCGTTACACTTATTTTCTGTCCCAAATGATATATAACCTCCTAATCTGTAGAATGAGGGTATGCAAATGGTACCAACCAAGCGACTGTAGCTGGAACCACGAAAATTTATACACATGCTCCTCTGTCTGTGTAGAAAAATGGAATAACAAATGGGCGAAACCGGTTCAGAAGAAAGTCCTAGTCAACGCATAAAGTCAGTGATAGTCCGTTGAAATCTCATACGCACTTTGTTAAATTTTGATATCTATATATTTCAATGGGAAACCCTTGTATTTGGCCACTAATCACTTTTGCACCACTGTGTGTCAGCGTTAGCGTCATCGTCGTCATATACAATGCCATTCATACGTTCTTTCATTCATTCATTTATCCACACACACTCACACTCATACATACACTGAACTCATGGAACAGCAACAGCAACAACAAGAACAACAACAGCAACATGGCACGCCATCATAATAATATGCAATTTGCGCAAACGAATGCCAAACGCAAACGACCCCCTGAGGGGGAACAACTAAAAATACCACTTTTTTCTAGGATCCCATTTAACCGACGTCATCCCTACCCACCCATCCACCACCCCTACCAATCCATCCCAGCAGGCCCATCTATGCCCATGCACATCGACGGTAACAGCAACAGCTACATTGTGCATTTTTAACTAAAGGCACACAGGCTCAGCAGCCCCACAGGCCCAAAGCCCGCCAAACCAGAGAGAGCGAATCCACAATGTGCAACACGAGGAAAAAGACCCAACACAGCAGCGACAACAAAACAATCTAGCGAATAGTTATAATGAAATGAAAGCCCACAAGAATCTACGTGCATTGTACTGGCATCCATAAGCCGCGCATACACTTTAAGGATATGCACACCACCCAGTAACGAGCACCGAGTACAACACCCACCCACACAGTCATATGCATATGAAGCCCACTGTGGCGGCAAGTTGTTGCTCTCTCCCAGGACTAGAGCACTTTTTGAAAATGTCTTCAATGTTTTTATGACCAACAACACAACAGAGCACAGCACAACAACTCTACACAAGAGCCCGGCTACAGGATGCACCGCATACTAATTTTGTTTTTCCGCTTGTAACACTTCCTCACTTCCAATGGAAATGGTCAATATTGGCGATGGGCGCAACAAAATGATGTTGTTTCCTTCGCCGTTATCCTTTAGCGCCACATTTGGATAATTTCCTCGGGCTGACATGTGTAATGAGGATGGTTATACAGGCCTATTGCATCGGCAGCGGCTTTGGACACAAAGGAAATGTTATTTAGAACGAGGATGGTTGCGGAAGGAACATGGCGATGTCATCATGGGGTCCACATTTAGAAAATTCATCCGCCAAATCCAATCCTTTACAAAGTGTAATGGTTATAAACTCTACTGCTATAATTTTGTTCATGTCTATAGCTAGACTACAGATATAAAGGAAATCTTGTGCCTGAAACCGCATGGGTAGTTGTGGATGAGTTTCGATATACATACATATGTATGTACATAGTTCTGTGCGGCTAAAGTAGGACAAATCAAAGCCTTGCCAACCATAATTTCAACATTCACAATTATTTTGTAGTTTTTGTGAGTGAATTCTTTTTTTTTGAATGTGGCACACACACATCTGCAGCTATGCGCGTAACTAGGCCCAATTTGCGTATAAAGCCAATTGACCAAAGTGTCGGACTTGTAATTTTCGTCGACGAATCAGATAAAATCTGAAATATTTCACGATATTTTAAGGGACATCTTTAAAAGCTGATGAATTGGTTCCAATGAGAATTTCATTTCTCTATTTCTGGAGATGGATTCTTGAAAATTGTCCAGATGTGATGGTCATTGAGTTCCAATGAATACTTCTATGATGACCATATTTGGTTATCAACAAATTTTAACCTTCTCTACGGATTTGAAAAGAAGAAACCTGGTGCTTTCGATAAATACAGGGTTTTCCAACAAGAGGTCTTACTTTGGTATTCAAAGAAAAATGTCATTTTTTGAGATAAATGATCGGATGTTTATTTCATAATAAAGGTATGGCGTCAATAATGAAAAACAACATCAGCCAAATGACCACCGAGACCACGCTTACAGGACCATATAAAGATATTTTCCATAACCAAATCGCAAAGTGACTGCCCTATGTCCTCGAGAGCCTCACGAATTCTATCTTTGAGGTCTTGAATCGACGCTGGGCTGTTGGCGTAGACCTTATCTTTCACGTGGCCCCAAAGGAAAAAGTCGCAAGGTGTTAAATCAGAAGATCTCGGTAGCCAATTGTGATCACCTCTTCGAGATATAACACCGGGCGGGAACTTTTCCCGTAAAAGAGCAATGGTTTCGTTGCTTTTGTGGCACGTGGCGCCGTCTTGTTGAAAGTAAACGTTGTCCAGATCAATACCATCCAATTCCGACAATAAACAATCATTAATTATCTCTCGATAGCGCAATCCATTCACCGTAACTGTTGATCCAGCCTAATTTTCGTAAAAGTAAGGACCAATGACCCCGCCGGACCATAAACCACACCAAACAGTCACACGATGAGGATGGAGAGGCTTCTCAACAATAACTCTTGGGTTTTCCGAGCCCCAGACGCGACAATTTTGCTTGTTGACGTAGCCACCGAGGTAGAAATGGGCCTCATCAGTCAAGATGATTTTTCGATGGAATTCCGTATCATTTTCATTCATCTCAGACCCAATTTCAATGCGTTGTTGAAGCGTGTATCGTTCCATTTTTATACACTCCACGAGAGTATTATGTCTTTGTGCATTTGTTTGTAACACCCAAAAGGAAACGAGTTAGACCCACCGTTTATTATACAGATCGGCCTAGAATCACTTTCTGAATCGATTTAGCAATGTCCGTTTGTCCGTCTGTCCATCTATTGTTGTAATCAAATTACAGGTCGCAATTATAGTCCGATCTTAACAAAAATTGGCACAAGTAAGTTTTGTTGATCAGGGACGAACGGAGCAAATCGGTTCAGATTTGGATACAGCCCCCAGACAAATGTCGCTCCCGATTCGACTTTTTCCGCTCTAGAAACCACATATTTCACTCGATTTGCTTCAAATTTAGCTTAACACCTTATAATCTAACTAGAAATACATGTGGCGAAAGCGGGTTAGATCGGATCAGATTTAGGTATAGCCCCCATACAAATGTCGCTCCCGATTTGACTTTTTCGCTTTAGAAACCACATATTGTACCCGGTTTTCTTTAAATTTGGCATATATCTTTAGCAGATTATATACCAAGTCTTCAAGAGATTGAAGTTAAAAAGGCACTCTATGGATGAGACCCTTGGCCAGGATCCGAATGGGATCGAATGATTATAGCACATTTTTGGTGCACGGATCCTTTGGTGCTGTTAATTTATATTTAGCATCAAATATAGCTAGCGAACAATCAGTCTCTGTTGATGTTTTGGTCATGAAAATACAATCTTATGATAACAAAATACGTTGGGTCAAAAGTACCTAGGCTTTCTTAAGCGGTGCATGAAATATTACTTTCATTCTGATTGTGTTGTAGGCAGGGCAATGATGTTGATATGTGATGGTATGGGATGTGTGTCGCTATTCTATCGATACTTTCATTGTATTTATTTTGCTAATATTCGAAGTCTTACACCCGACCCGAGAATATTCGTTAGCTATGCGAGATTTCCTCAGTCCATTGTCCACCGAGATCGTGCGTCTCCATATTATTTTCTCTGGGTTTACGTCAAGACGAGCATTTATACGAACAAACCGGATATTTTTGACGAACCAAGAAGAAAAAATTGTAAAATTTTTATAAATTGGAAAGAGCTCGTAATTTAGCCGGTTTTCTAAAGAAGTTAGAAGACGATGAATATCGCACTTGCTGTTGTTGTGTTAAATTAACTATATATATAAAAATGAATCTGTGTTTGTAAGTTTGTGGGTTTGTTTGTTCTTTATAGCAGACTAAACTACTGGACCGATCTTCTTCACAGTATGTTCATGTTGAACCGGTGGTGAAAATAGGCTATATAAATTTTTGATATTATCAGTGGGCGTGGCACCTCCCACACAAATTGGGGATTTATTCGTTTTTTATAAATTAGCATATTCGGAGTACTGTTGCAGCTAGAGTCTTGAATTTTTGTGAAAGTCCACTAATTGTTAGTCTGCACAGTTGTGCCAAAAATGGGCAGTATTGGAAAAGTGGGCGTGGCACCTCCCACACAAAGTTAAAACCTATTATTGAATATTGTCAGTTCTATGACACCTAGAGTGCTGAAATTTTGTGCATTTAGCATCAATGTGCATAGTTGTGTCAAATATGGGCGGGATTGGGCAAATGGGCGTGACACCTCCCACACAAAGTTAAAACCTATTATTGAATATTGTCAGTTCTATGACACCTAGAGTGCTGAAATTTTATGTAAGTGCATCTAGCATCAATGTGCGTGGTTGTGCCAAAAATGGGCGGGTTTGGACAAATGGGCGTGGCACCTCCCACACAAAGTTAAAACCTATTATTGAATATTGTCAGTTCAATGACACCTAGAGTGCTGAAATTTTATGTAAGTGCATCTAGCATCAATGTGCGTGGTTGTGCCAAAAATGGGCGGGATTGGACAAATGGGCGTGGCACCTCCCACACAAAGTTAAAACCTATTATTGAATATTGTCAGTTTTATAACAGCTACAATACTGAATCTTTTGTGAGTGCATCTAGCATAAACCTTCGTAGTTGTACCAAAAATGGGCGGTAGTGGGATAGTGGGCGTGGTACTTTACATACGAAGTTAAAACCTATTATTGAATATTATCAGTTCTATAAAACCTAGAGTGCAGAAAATTTGTCTAAATAGATCCAGTGTAAATAGTTGTGCAAATATGGGCGGAAAGTGGGCGTGGCCCTTCCCATATGAAATTAAAACCGGTTTCAGAGTATAGTCGACACCGAGATGGGCGGAAAGTATCCGTGACCCTTCCCATACGAAATTAAAACCTGTTTTAGAGTATATTCGACACCGAGATTCCTATATTTTTATACAAATGGGCGGGATTTGAAAGATGGGGAATTTTTGATTTGAATTTTGTAAAATTACTCATTTTCTTTGGATTTTCTTAGCATAATAGCAAAGAAAGATTACAAAAAAGAAATATCGCCAAAAGCCGACTTAAGTCAAGAAAACGGAAATTATATAAATTTTTTAGTTTTTGTGTTGTTTGATTAGTGAACAATTTGATTGACTTTCTATGTGTTTTGAATGTAGTACATTCGAATTCCAGCTATTCGATTAAGTAAGTTCTTCTTACGTAGGAAGTTTTTTGTTTTGGTAATGGAAAGGAGGAGAATCACACTCAACCTAAAATCAATTTGATTTTTGACATTTCTTTCTTTATTCGCCGTACTTCAATATTTTCCATTTCTTATGTATCTCAGGGAAATACCTTGATTATACCGATCACAAGAAAAAACATTATGATTTTTATTTCCGTTTGTTTTTCTGCCTGGCGAGGCGGGCTGGGGTTCAGCTAGTACAACTATAAATGTAACTCTAAAGTTGAGTTTAAAGAAGATATTCTGAAAACGATTTTTACAGTAGGTAGATATGACCACGGTATGTTGTTTTTGACAAAAAAACGAAACTTATTAAATGTTGAGTTGTTACCCTTACAAAGGTCCTGATTGCGTTGTTAGTGATATCTTGGAGAAGCGGTCAACTGGGAAGCAAACGGCACACATACATTTATGAATTCGTACATTCATGCATTCGTTCGTGCAACACACATATTTTGTATGCATCAAAGCAAATAATACACAACCGAACAACAGCCACAACTGAATGAAGATGAAGGGATAGAAGAGGAGCCTCTGTTGCAGGCAAAACTTGGCGCACGACTCAAATCGCATCATGCCAATCCCTCCCCAGCAATTGCTGCATGTGCAACAGTTGTTGCTGCAACAGTAAAGCGAGTATATCATCAACACAACATCATCGTCCTTGCCACCATCCCAGCCATCGTCATCGCCATCGCCGTCATCATCATCATCGTCAGAGCTATCGCTACTACTCTGGGCTGCCTACGCGATGGCTTGGCTGCATGCATGCCCACCAACCAAGTCCATATGAACTGTGCCACACAAAGCGGCCACAATTTGCTGCACTGCTGTATGTAAGTTTATTATACTCACTCACACACACACATATGTCTGTATATGTTTGGATGTTTGTGTATGTGTGTGCATGCAATAAGTTGTATTTTGCTTGGGCTGTGTGTGGGGCTGGCTTTTTAAGTTATTTTATTTGCATTTGACTACTTTTTCGTATAGTTTGTTGCACAAAAAGATCGGAATGATGAATAAGTACATGCGTGTACGTGCGTTGTATAAGGATTGCGAGGGAGGATTGGGAAATTTCAATTACTAGCATGCATTATTCAGTTAGCTATGTGCTAAGGGGATGGTGAAAGGTTGAAGTCTATGATTTTTTAAGAGGATTTATTTAAGGGGCTACTGGGTGACACTCCATGGTTGGTCACCTCGGCCATGTCAAATTTTTAATTTGTTGTCAGAGGTACAATTATATTTACAATTATATATATATGCATAATGATAGCTTTGTCTTGATATCTATATACAAAAAGTTTGTTTATATGGGTCATTCCATGTCAAGTGGTAAGATTTGTGACCTCGATAGCTGCGATTGTTTTGAAAGTTTGTTTATATATTCTTCTCATATAAATGTTGTATACGTATTTTATTATTATTATTATACCCTCCAACTCCTGTAACACCTTGAAATAACGACCTGAGACCCTATAAAGTATATATATATTCTTGATCGTCATAAAATTCTAAGACGATCTAGCCATGTCCGTCCCTCCGTTTGTTGAAAGCACGCTAGCATCTAAACGAAAGGATCTAATACGTTAAAATTTTCCACAAATGCGTCTTATAGTTGTAGATCTGTTGGGATTGAAACGGGCCGAAATCGGCCCAAAGGGAAAAATTTTTCCCTCACAAGGACTAAAAATACCCATAATAATCCATAATATTTTAGCGTATTTAAGCATGGTTTTTGGATATGTCCGTTTATATTTGCTTGATATTGGGTATGCGCACTCCCCTTACAGCAAAAACGTGCACCATAAAGTGATTCTTATTTGTAAGGGGTGAAATGGGGCAAAAAAGGATAAAAATGGTACTTATTAAACGACAACAGCTAGAAACACGAAATTCGGTGTGTACATTCCTCTAATTGAACATAATATAAAAGTATTTTTTCCAAAGTCGTACTTTTAAAGGGTAAAATGGGACTAGGGGGATAAAAATGGTACCAACCAAACGACTGTACCTAGAATAATGAAATTCGATGTATGCATTCCTCAGATTGCATAGACAAGTAAAATACACGGATTTTTCAGAATTCGTACTTTTTGGGGTTAACATGAAAAAAGGGATAAAAATAGTACCAATCAAATGACTGCAGCTAGAGTCATGAAATTCGTAGTATACATTCCTCTGACTGTGTAGATACGGAAAATAAACAGATTTTTCGAAATTCGTACTTTTTGGGGTCAAAATGGAAAAAGGGGATAAAATAGTACCAACCAAATGACCGCAGCTAGAGTCATGAAATTCGGAGTATACATTCCTTTGACTACGATGACATGAAAAATAAAAGGTTTTTTTCCAAATTCGTACTTTTAAGGGATATAATGGGTACGGAGGAATAAAAATGGTACCAACCAAACGGCTACACCTAAAATAATGAAATTCGAATAAACAGAAATTAAAATAATGAATAATAAAATAATGAATGAAATTAAAATAAACAGAATTTTCGAAATTCATACTTTTTGGGGTTAAAATGAAAAAGAGGATAAAAATAGTACCAATCAAATGACCGCAGCTAGAGTCATGAAATTCGGAGTATACATTCCTCTGACTGTGTAGACACAGAAAATAAACAGATTTTTCGAAATTCGTACTTTTTGGGGTCAAAATGGAAAAAGGGGATAAAAATAGTACCAATAAAATGACCACAGCTAGAGTCATGAAATTCGGAGTATTCATTCCCCTGACTGCGTAGACGCAGAAAATAGACGAATTTTTCGAAATTCGTACTTTTTGGGGTTAAATTGAAAAAGGGGATACAAATAGTACCATCCAAATTACCACAGCTAGAGTCATGCAATTCGAAGTAAAGAGTGATTTTTTTGAGGTTAGGATTTTCATGCATTAGTATTTGACAGATCACGTGGGATTTCAGACATGGTGTCAAAGAGAAAGATGCTCAGTATGCTTTGACATTTCATCATGAATAGACTTACTAACGAGCAACGCTTGCAAATCATTGAATTTTATTACCAAAATCAGTGTTCGGTTCGAAATGTGTTTCGCGCTTTACGTCCGATTTATGGTCTACATAATCGACCAAGTGAGCAAACAATTAATGCGATTGTGACCAAGTTTCGCACTTAGTTTACTTTATTGGACATTAAACCAACCACACGAATGCGTACAGTGCGTACAGAAGAGAATATTGCGTCTGTTTCTGAGAGTGTTGCTGAAGACCGTCGCCGTTCGCAGCAATTGGGTTTGTGTTATTCGACCACATGGAAGATTTTACGCAAAGATCTTGGTGTAAAACCGTATAAAATACAGCTCGTGCAAGAACTGAAGCCAAACGATCTGCCACAACGTCGAATTTTCAGTGAATGGGCCCTAGAAAAGTTGGCAGAAAATCCGCTTTTTTATCGACAAATTTTGTTCAGCGATGAGGCTCATTTCTGGTTGAATGGCTACGTAAATAAACAAAATTGCCGCATTTGGAGTGAAGAGCAACCAGAAGCCGTTCAAGAACTGCCCATGCATCCCGAAAAATGCACTGTTTGGTGTGGTTTGTACGCTGGTGGAATCATTGGACCGTATTTTTTCAAAGATGCTGTTGGACGCAACGTTACGGTGAATGGCGATCGCTATCGTTCGATGCTAACAAACTTTTTGTTGCCAAAAATGGAAGAACTGAACTTGGTTGACATGTGGTTTCAACAAGATGGCGCTACATGCCACACAGCTCGCGATTCTATGGCCATTTTGAGGGAAAACTTCGGAGAACAATTCATCTCAAGAAATGGACCGGTAAGTTGGCCACCAAGATCATGCGATTTGACGCCTTTAGACTATTTTTTGTGGGGCTACGTCAAGTCTAAAGTCTACAGAAATAAGCCAGCAACTATTCCAGCTTTGGAAGACAACATTTCCGAAGAAATTCGGGCTATTCCGGCCGAAATGCTCGAAAAAGTTGCCCAAAATTGGACTTTCCGAATGGACCACCTAAGACGCAAGCGCGGTCAACATTTAAATGAAATTAAAAAGTAAATGTCATGGACCAATCTAACGTTTCAAATAAAGAACCGATGAGATTTTGCAAATTTTATGCGTTTTTTTTTAAAAAAAAGTTATCAAGCTCTTAAAAAATCACCCTTTACTTAACGCCGTTTTTACTTGTTTTTTATTTATTTTTTAAAAATTTGAAGCAGTGTTCTTTGACGTTGTTGTTAGTGACTGTGTGAGTTTCGATGTCAAAAATCGTACCGCTTGCCATGGAATGACACATATCTCAATTAGTTGAAGAGATACTTGAGTAAGAAGACAAATTTTCATATTTTTCGTCTGTTAAGAATTTACAACTTTTACTATGCGAGAACCACTGTGAGTTGTTTTTGCTTTTTTCCATTATTATATATTATCCAACCCACCCTCGTATGTGCTCCAGCCATGATACATTTCTGGTGCCTCTCAACAGTAATTTTTTCTTTATAGTGGGTGAATTGGACTGCATAAATTGTCTCCTCACTTTTTGGGGCCCCCGGTGAATGCCATGCATGTCGAAGATATTGTCCTTATGGTAGTGGTTGTTGTTGTCGTTTTTGTTGCTATTCTGGTTGGTTGGAGAGAAAAAGATTAAAATAAAGAAGAGTCTTATGCTCGAAATGGTATCAAATTAAAATGATAAATTTGCTGAATTAATTGTTAAAGTGCATTCACTATAAATGTTTCATGGGCTGAATGAGCTCGCTTCCGCCCGCCCGCCTTACTGCCACTCTGTCTGTCGTCATCATCATAAAAATTGCAGATGGTTGGTTGGCCGTGCCATGGCACATTCGCTGTAGTGATGTGGCGGTGTACGTGGCAAGGGACCCCATGTGCCGGCCAATATATGTACAGTAGGCGATATCGAGATGGTTTGTTCTTTTTGGTATAATGTCGCAAAAGGTGAAGATACTTATCAAGAATGAATTGAAGAATGTTGGAATACCTAAAATTTAATACTTTAGCCAACCCATCAGCATTGATATTGGAAAATTAGCGGTAGGCTTCCAATTATTAATCCTTTTTCAAAAATTTTATTTGTAATTTGAATTCAGTCTAATAAAAACTTGAACCAACACAGAAATATTTGTGCAACTCGTCATATATAAATAAATGGATTCTGGACACATATGAATTCTGACAAGTAAAAACAGAGTTAAGTTCGGCCGGTCCAACTTAGGTAAAAAGTGCAGTAACATTACACAAAATGTTAATTTTTTTCTTAATATAGACAAACCCAAACAAATAAAGAAATAATAAGTTTATAAATATGTATATGTAAAATTTTAATTATTTTAAACCGCGCTTATAAAGCAAGGCTAGCAATAAATTGATATGTATGTATATTGAAATAATTCTTCAAATAAATTCAAAAAGTAAATATATGACAGCAATCTTCAAAAAATCATAAATACCCTAAACATTGGGGGTGCATTTTCATCCGTTTCGTTAATTGTATTTCCATCCTATTTTAATTGAAAAAGGA
Source organism: Polietes domitor (assembly GCA_947397865.1). NCBI lineage: Eukaryota > Metazoa > Arthropoda > Insecta > Diptera > Muscidae > Polietes > Polietes domitor. Next base: position 35,187,266 of record OX377621.1, read on the forward strand.
AAAACTTTTGAAAATTCATTATTTCTCACGTATGCAGTGCAAGATAACCTAACTTCATGATTCTACCCATTTTTGGCGTAAAAGTAAAAAAAAAAATTGGACAAATCTTTTTATTTTGCGTGTCTATCCAGTCAGAGTAATGTATACACCGAATACCAAGATTCTAGCTCCCATTTAAATTATCCCATTTTCCCATTAAATTACGATTTTCGAAAACCTCTTTATTTTGAGTGTCTACGCCATTACAGGGATGTACATACCAAATTTCATCATTCTGTAGCTGTAGCCGTTTAGTTTAGTACAACAAAAAAATTTAAACGGCCCAATGTACATATGTGCACACTCTACTGATGATTATGTATGTCATGAAGGGCATGTGAATGCACTTTATTTGATGCGAGATCAATGTGATGCTCTGTGTTCTTCGTTGAGGGCATACTTCATGAGTTAATTTATCACTTTCGAGAACATTTTGCGACGATGGAGGCGAGCGCTATCGATGCAAATGGGTGCAGACTGCTGGATTTAATTACGTTTATTGAAATTACCTTGCACGACTTGCCAACCAAAAGTGAGACACATCAGCAAAGGACCAGCTCTGTTTGACTGTAAAAATGAGAGATTACATGATTTCAAGCTGAAAATTGGCTTTAGAAAGAATGATAATTCTATGTCTGCCAAATTTCAAATACAGATTCCAGTTCTACTCGACAATACCTACCAGAAAAATACTATCACTTCCCAAAGTTTTGGATTGTCGCCCAGTTTAATTTTTGTGTGTTTTTTTTTGCATTTTTGTATTTTTTTCTGAGATAATAGACCCTTGAAAGCACTTTAAATATAAATTTTGATTCTTGTCTTAGAGTATCTTATTGGTCGAATTATTGGACATTTTTAGTATTTTTTAGTTTCTTCATAGTGACAACTGAACAAATTTTCGTATTTGGATCAATACCTTTCGAACATAACATTACACATCTTAGAAATTGTTTCCAAGAATATGAGTTTTTAGCTGTCACGTTTGAAAAACCACAAAAAAATCAATATAAACGACCAATGAGTTATTCTAAGACAAGAATAAACTTTTTTATTTAAAGTGCTCCCAAGTGTCTATTAATTCAGAAAAAAATTTTAGACAAAAATGTATAATAAAAAAATTACACGGGAAAACATGTGTTGTCTGGAGCGTTTAGCTCACAGATGGCTTGACCCAGTGACGAAATATTTTGGAGATCATCATTTAACTATGCAATCTTCATTTCTGGAGGTGGCCGCTGCAATTTATTTTCGTGACCAATCCTAATATACATATGGCCATTTCCGCGGTAAGGTCCACCAAGACCAAAAAATTAAAAGTTCTTGTAAACGCTTTGTTTTATTATATTTGCATAAAGAAATAATCAAATTTAACTTATGTAAACAAATTTTACTTGAGATACTTGAATGCAAAGTAGCGCAAGTGCAACTTTACTCGTCCGAATATTTCTCTTGCATATTTTGTTTTGATAAAAGTTCTTAAATAGAGACATTATACTTTAAGAGTCAGAAAAGAAAGGATACGAAGTTATACGACTGCTAATAACTGTATCTTTTTGCTTTGCATTATCACATATTTCGATGTCACGTTCGACATGGAAAAACAACATTTGTTGCTACTGTGTCCAAAGTACATGCAGAAAGATCATACAATTTTGAGGACAAACAGAGATTTTTATTCAATTTAAATAAAAATAAACGTAACTGGAAAATGAGAAAATTTGTGAGCTTGGTACTTCATTAAAGTTGGTCACATGCGACATCTTAAGTGTGAAAATTAAAAATGAAAAAAATAAACTTACTTTAATAATTTATTTTTGTAAATAAATACTTTTGTATTTTATTTATTAGCAAAAACGGAGGCGAAAAAAAATAAAGAGAGCTGAAAACAGCGGTGAGAAAGTTGAAAGAAGACCAACTTGAAAGAAGACTAACTTATAATACCCTAGACCACTTCGTGGTAGTAGTTTCGCGCCAAATGTTTGTAACACCAAGAAATAATCGAGCTAGACCCACCTTTAAGTATACCGATCGGCTTAGAATCACCAGCTGAGTCGATTTAACGATGTCTGTCTGTCCGTCCGTCCGTCTGCTGTCCACCTAAGCTTGTTCGCACTCTACAGCTCGCAATTGTTGTCCGATTGTCATGAAACTTGGCAGAAGTTAATTTTTCTGGCCAAGGACCATCGGTATTGAATTTGGAGGAAATCGGTTCAGATTTAGATATAGCCCCCATACAAATGTCGGTCCCGATTTGACATTTTCCGCTCTAGAAACCACATATTATACCCGATTTTCTTTCAATTTCGTACAACATCTTATAATCTAACTATAAACACCTATGCAGGAATTTGGTAAGATCGGTTCAGATTTAGATATAGTCCCCATACAAATGTCGCTCCCTATTTCAGTTTTTCCGCTTTATAAACCACATATTGTACCCGATTTTCTTTAAAATTGGCACAACATCTTATAATCCAACTAGAAACACCTATGGAGAAATTGGGTAAGATCGGTTCAGATTTAGATATAGCCCCCATACAAATGTCGCTTCCGATTTGACATTTTCCGCTCTAGAAACCACATATTGTACCCGATTTTCTTTAAATTTGGTACAACATCTTATAATTCAACTAGAAACACCTATGCAGAAATTGGATAAGATCGGTTCAGATTTAGATATAGTCCCCATACAAATGTCGCTCCCTATTTCACTTTTTCCGCTTTAGAAACCACATATTGACCCGATTTTCTTTAAATTTGGCACAACATTTTATAATCGAACTAGAACCACCTATGCTGAAAATGGGTAAGATCGGTTCAGATTTAGATACAGCCCCTATACAAATGTCAGTCCCGATTTGACATTTTCCGCTCTAGAAACCACATATTGAACCCGATATTCTTTAAATTTGGCACAACATCTTATATCCCAACTAAAAAACCTACGGTGAAAGTGGGTAAGATCGGTTCAGATTTAGATATAGCCCTCATACAAATGTTGCTCCCGAATGTTAAACCGATTTTGGCCAAACTTTACATATTATTACATATTATATTTCGTCAATAAACATACATGGTGAAAGCGGGTGACATCGTTCCACGTTTCAATATAATTCCATACAAATGTCCTTTCCGACTTAACATTTTTTGTCAAACACATACATTTACAGGATGCAAAAATCCTTCCCGATTTCACTTTTTTACCGAATTGAATGACATAGAAAGTCCGTCCGTCTTTAGCCCTTCCTTATTTGTTTGGGAGATGCCCATATGTCCATACTTTAGTATAACCCAAATGGGGTTATCAGATCTATTACAGCTCTAGAAACTACATCTTACATCGGATCTTCATCAAATTTTGCAGATCATGATATTTTTCATTTCTAGGAATACCTACCGTGAATGAGAAATATATAGGCCCATGTTTTGGACCAGGTCCAAAATGTTGTTATAGGCCCCCTTCTCAAATGTCGGTGCGATTCATCCTATTACTACTGTATTTGTCTGTCGGATAATTGGATCAATTACCATATTATTAACCATATTCGTTAAATATGACTTAACATGAATTTATAGTACACTGTATAATTTATATGAACTACATAAAATTGCTCCCATGAAATACCTGGGTTTAGTAATCAAAGCGAGGTATATACGCAGGGAGTGGTGTAGGGTATTATATAGTCGGCCCCGCCCGACTTTAGCCTTTCCTTACTTGTTTAAATTATCTTGAAAACGAAAATTTACCCAAAATCCACATTAGCACCAATTATACAGTTAATTAAGAGCTATAAGTTAAGCATATGGTCAAAATAAAAAACTGTTATATTTTGACTTTTTTGTCACTTTAAATGTGTACGATGGTCACGTACGACATCATGGAAATGCCCATATACAAACTTTCAAAACAATCGCAGCTATCGAGGTAAAAAATCGTACCGCTTGACGTGGAATGACTGATCTATAGAAAATGTTCCTTTCTACGCTAGTATGAGAGTGGGTGACCCATTTTTCGGAACCCTGTATGGGGCCCATCACACGAACAAGTAACATAATGCAAAAGATGTTCATCAATTTTGCCATATTCATTAAATTTAACTAAAAATGTATTTGTATAATTTATAATGACTAAAAAAATCGTTCCATCAATACTAGAACACCTGGGCTTGACGGAGGCCCGACTTAAGCCTTTCATTACTTGTATAAAAAAAATGAATTTGCACCACCCTGTATAACCTCTAAAGCTACACTAACCCATGCTATCGTGTATTCCTACTACAAATACACAATTCATCTGACGTCCTTGTGGTATAATTTAGTTTTATCAGTGTTCAAAAATTAAAATGGGGAAATTTTCTCTAAAAAATTCACCTTTTTTACATTTAGACAATTTACCTTCTCCGAGAGTCATTCGTCCTCTACGTATTTCCGCCTTAATATGGGGTTTCGTTCCTCTCCGTTTCCATAACTATCATTTGTCCACCTTCCGTACCAAGAACTTCCTCTCCACCCAACTAATTGTTGTGATTGCGTTCCGTTTTTTTTTCTAATCACTCTCGCGCTCTCGCATTCTCACCATATCGAAAGGGGAGCTTTTGTAGTTTTTGTCATCAATTTCAGTTTTTTTTTAGTTGCGATCGGTTGTGTTGTTGTCGTAGTTAAGAAAAAAATCATAAATTAGTGCAGAAAATGTGATGAAAATTTGTTTACTGTTATAAACAACTGTTATTGGAGAGTTGAGGTATAAACTAAAAGCTAAATGTGAATAAAATATTGTGTAAAAAATTGTTAAATTTGCATTAACACAGTTTGAAAAAGAAAGCAATAAAATAGACAACAGGTTGTTGCTGTAAAAGAACAAGTGGCATCCCGAAATAAAACAAAAAAAAAATTCGTTCGTATGCATGTGTGTATCTCTTGAAAAATCTTCGGACGTTGATTGTGTTCGGCAAAGCCTTCATTAGATTTGAGCAAATGAGCCTAATGACGAACTGCAATGATTTTTGCATTCCATGATTCTTTATACGACTTTCGTTTTGTTTCCGAAAAAATAAATGTGAGCATCTTTAAAAATTTACTTTCTTAAGATCTAGATAATTTGCTATTTCTGAGAGTAAATCAGTCGTACTCCCTCCACCATTTGTGGTTCAATTCTTCACCGTTTCACTAACTATAACACCTTTCATACCAACACCTCCCTCTGTACTCCATCAATTACTGTGATTGTGTTCTATTTCGTCTAATCACTCTCTCGCTCTCACAATCTCACCACATCGAAAGACGAACTTTTGTAGTTTTTGCAATCAACACTTCAGTTTTGTGAAATTTTAGTTGTGATCGGTCGTGTTCTCGTCGTGATAAACAAAAAATCATAAATCAATGCAGAAAATTAATTATTGTGTTGAAAACTTGTTATTGGACAGTTGCGAGTATAAATTTAAAGTGAAATGTGAACAAAATTCTGTGAAAAAAGTGTTTCTTTACGGCTTCATTTGAGAAATAAAGAAAAATGAGTATCTCCAACAGGTTGTTGTAAATTAACAAGAGGCGGAACGAAACAAAAAACAATAGAATTGCATTCGTTCGTGTGCGTGTCTTGACAAATCTTCGGAAGTTTATTGTGTTCGTCGAAGCTTTCGTTAGATTGGAGCAACAGAGCCTAATGAGGGTTGCGCTGCGGTTCGCTTTACGACTTTTTAATGTGTTGCAAAAATGATTTCGGTATTTGTGTTGTTGTTTCCGGCAAAATTAAAATTTCTGTTCGCTGCGCGAAAATGTGATCCGATTTCCAATGTGTGTGTGTAGTTGTTTTCGTTATTATAAATGTCGTTAACGCAGGTGCTTCGTAGTAGCATTGCATTTTTGGAGACAATTTAAAGAATCGCAGAAGAATCCCAAAAAAGCAAGTTTGATCCTAACAATTTGAATTGCTAATTGTTAACATCAGATGTACAATTGAAAGGTAAGTTTCCTTTCTTTATTTATATATATAATATGAATAAGAGCGAAGTAATTACACCAGATACTATTAATTTTTAAAAATTCGTATATAATGTTATTCCAAAAAAAAAAAAAAACAAGTAAGGAAAGGCTAAAATCGGCCGGGCCGAATATATGATACACTCCACTTTCTATTTGAATACAATTCAATTCGGTAAAAAAGTGTAAACGGGAAGAATTTTGTTATGTTTCCTAATCATAGGCTAATATGACCCGGTCAATTTGTCAAATCGAAAATTATATTTGTATCGTGGATATATCCAAACATGGAATAAAGTGACTAACTTTCACAATAAGTGCTTCCAGTTCAAATATAACGTGTTATGCTCACCTTCGGTGAAAATTTGTGGTCTCTGGGGCGGAAAATTTCTATCCGTGAGTAAAATTTTTATGGGAGCTATATGTAAATCTGAACCGATATGACCCATTTTCACCATGTGTGTTTCTAGTTGAAATATAAGATATTTTGAAAGATTTGAGGAAGATCTATTAAAATATATGGTTTATAGAGTGGAAAAAGTGAAATCGGGAGCGAAATTTGTATGGGAACTATATTTAAAACTGAACCGATCTACACATTTTTACTACAGGTGTTTTTATTTGAAATATAAGATATTTTGCAAAATTTGTAGAGGATCTGTTAAAATGTGTGGTTTCTAGAGCAGGAAAAGTCAAATCGGGAGCGAAATTTTAATGGGAGCTATATATACATCTGAACCGATCTGACCTATTTTCATTATAGGTGCTTTTCATTTAAATATAAGATGTTTCGCCAAATCTGAAGACAATCTGATACAATATGTGTGTGTGTTAAAATGATATTTTCTTGAATTTAACACTTTGTTGTACTGACTTTTTGCTTAATATTGCTACATAACGTCGTTTCTTGAAGTCAACTAGTATTTTGCACCTTTCATGCGGTATTTTTGACCATGCCTCTATAATATCGTGTCAAATATCGTTATTTTTTCAGTATTCCTCATTTTAGTCACCACACTTCAAATTTTTGATTATATTGAGATGCGGTGTCTGCCCGAACCATTCCATAACATCGATATTATTGACTTCAAACCACCTTTTTGCGAGTGGGCTGGTGTTTTCGGGACAATTGACCTGCTAGAAGACTCATTTAAGGGGCATTCTATATTCTGCATACATATTCATAATATTAAGCAGTATTGTGATGTACTGGACAGAGTCTATAGTAGTTCTGGGCCAATGTATCGATCTAACTCCATAATATGAAAAACACGCCCAAGTCATTATGCTTGATCCTCCCTATTTGACAGTTTTGGTATTATATCTGGAGATGTGTTCTTTGGACGTCCTACAAACAATTTTTGATTCAGTTGACCATAAGACGTGCACCAAGTGGGTTGGTTGGCTACTGCAGGTGTGTTTTTGCGAATTGCAATTTTTTTCTTCTGGCTTACTGATTATGTTTTCTTAGTATTCTACGAACATTTTAAATTCTCAAAGATGGTTTTTTATTACGGTGGCGGGCATACATTTTTTTTTTTTTTTGTACTAGACATTACTATTCGGCGAATGGTTGCAGGCGATATAAACTGATCTTTTTTGACGTGTTTTTGTTTTTTCTTCTTATAATATCGAATTTCTGATCATTTTAATGGAACACTGGAAAAAATCGAACTTGACAATATTACTTTCCCTCAGATTTCAACGTTTTTATACGAACTCGATTTTGTTCTCCACAATGCTCTCATCGCCCTACTTATGAAGAAAAATAAACCAATAACATTTCAGAAATAGTGTACATTTCATAATATCTTATTTATAACATCAAATCGAATTAAAGAAATGAGATAAAATTCCCTTCTCTTGAGATTTTTTGAATGCTGCTATTATTTTGACCGGTCCAAAATATCGCATAATCCAAAAAATGTGAAATTTCTGAAACAATTAAAATCATATCACCAAATAAACAATTATTTTGTGTTTGTAACCTCAGTAAGTTGAGAAAAAAGTTAAAATTGGTATCGACCTATGTGCTGCTAGTGGTGGATTTTTTCTGACCATGTAGAGATTCAACGTAAAGACATTTTTCGAAATTTTTAAGGGGACTTTTAGGGTCGCACTATGTATAGGGTGTTTTTTATTGGGGTATAGAACTTTAAGTTGGCATCACTTTTTTAACTGACGGCCATTTTGTCAGCTGTCAAGTGATTAATATTTAGTTTGGTTTGCCATTTCATCATGAACAGGTTGACAAAAGAAAAATTTATTTCGAAAGTAATGGTTCAGTTCGCGAAGTTCACCGCAAGCTCCGTCCATTTTATCGACATAATCGTCCATCAGAGCAATTAATTCGGTTAACCATGGATCGTTTTCGCACTACGTTTACTCTATGTGATAATACTCATCCGCAGAGACGTCGAACAGTGCGCACCGAAGAAACAATTGCCGCTGTAGAGCAAAGTGTTGAAGAGGACCCGAATGAATCGATTCGCCACCGTGCACAGCAATTGGAGCTTTGGAAAATTGGACCTGTAGAATTGGCTATATTCGAGCCAGCCGCGGCGGCCACATGCCCGAAATCATATTTAAACATTAATGGCATAAAATATCCTTCCAATAAAGCCAAATTGATGGACATTAAAACGATTTTCTTGTGTTTTATTTCAATTCTAAGTTCTATACCTCAATAAAAAACACCCTTTACTATAACTAATATGTTATTATACTTCCATTTGAGCATGCAGTTCTATTTGAGAATGTAATTACTTGGTGTGAGGTACAATTTAACTAGAATTAAGTAAAAAAACAAGTAAAAACGGCGTTAACTTTGTATACCCTTCGAACTTTATATACCCTCCACCATGGATTGCATTCCACAGAGGCTGTCGATTTTCGTTGAAGTGCAGTAATATTACAGGAAAATATAATTTTTTGTTTAATAAAGCCAAATCAAAACAAAAACTAATATTGAAAAAATAATTTTATAAATAAATATTATATTTTTGTTATATCAACCACTCTTATAAGAAATAATACTTCAAGTGAATGAAAAACTAAATATTCTTATATTTATATTTTCAAAAAGCTTAAATCTTGCTATTTTGAGTGTCTATGCAGTCAGAGGAATATATACACCGAATTCCATGATTTTTAGCTGCGGCCATTTGGTTGGTTCCATTTTATCCCCTTTTACCCCCTTAAAAGAACGACATTCTAAAATCTTTTTATTTTACGTATCTACGCAATTAGAGTGATGTACACACAGAATTTCATCGTTCTAACTATAGTCGTTTAGTTGGTACCATTTTTATCCATCTGTTCCCATTGTATCCCTTGAGAGTACGAATTTGGAAAAAAACTTTTTATTTTCCGTGTCTACGCAGTCAGAGGAATGTATACTCCAAATTTCATGACTCTAGCTGCGGTCATTTGGTTGGTACTATTTTTATCCCTTTTTTCCATTTTAACCCCAAAAAGTACGAATTTTGAAAAATCCGTTTATTTTACGTGTCTACGCAATCAGATGAATATATACACCTAATGTCATTATTCTAGCTGCAGCCGTTTTGTTTGTACCATTATAATCTCTCTATTTCCATTTTACCCCTTAAAAGTACGAATTTGAAATAAAATACTTTTATATTATGTATCTACTCAATTAGAGGAATGCACACACCGAATTTCATATTTCTAGTTGCTTTCGTTTAATAGGTACCATTTTGATCCCTTTTTGCCCCATTTCACCCCTACGAATAAAAATCACTTTTAGGTGCACGTTTTTGTTATAGGGGGAATGCCCATATCCGATATCAAGTAAGTACAAGCAGACATATTGAAAAAATATGCTTAAATACTCTACAATATTAGGGGTTATTATTGGTATTTTTAGTGCTTGTGAGGGAAAAATTTGTCCCTTTGGCCGATTTCGCTCAGTTTCAATTCCAACCGATCCCAAATCCATTTTTTATGGCATAAAGTCGAAAAATAGGCATACAGTCTTGTAATTTTGCACATTTGCTATACATATCATACGCAAAAAATAAAAATAAAATTGGGCCGATCGGACCACGCCCACTACCACCTCCCATATAAACTCAATATATAACCAACATAATTATCACCCTGTATTGGTACAGGGTGACCAAAAACAAAATTTTATGAAAGCTTAAAAGAATGAAGAGTTGTTTATTTTGACGAAACGAATTCACGAATTCAGAGATATAATCATATATATGTCTATGGCTAATCAAAAACTATGCTAAAATAAAATGAAAATTTTTGGAGTTTGCCGAAAAATGCTGACGAGATATTAATTCCACCATAAACTACAACCTCAGACGAACACCTTCACATTTACACTTTGAGTCAAGTTGAGTAATACATATAACTTTTGGTCCAGGACATTTATAGATTATGTTCTCTAGAAATCACAAAATTACAACACCTATGAATATTGACAAGACCACAATAATCATAAAATGTAAAATATATTTTTTCAACTACTAACTCTTGCCGTCAATTTTCATAATATAGTCACTTTATTATTCTCTTTTTAAGTCTTGATTTTAACTATTTTGTAAAACTGCTTTATATCAAAATTAACCCCACTTTTTTAACCGCAAAATTTAAGTACCATTCAGGCTTGTGGTGTTGCCACCTAATTTTCTCCAGTATATTTTCTTGATTGCTTGGAGTGTTGCCATAAAGAAAATATATACACATTTACCACTTTCCAATTTTAATTTTTTTGAATTTCTGCCAAAAAAATGGATTTGGGACCATAGTGCGATCTACGACTATAAGACGTATTTATGGATAATAGTATGGCGCCTATCTTGTAGATGCTACTGTGCTTTCAACAGACGGACGGACGGACATGGGTAGATCGACGATCAAGAATATATATACTTTATAGAGTCTCCGGTCTATATTTCAAGCTGTTACAAACGGAATGACAAAGTTAGTATACCCCCTTCTTGGAGGTGGAGGGTATAAAAGTAATAACAAATATAAAAAATCGGTTGCTTCTGATTCAAAGAGCCTAAATTCAATTAATTCAATCTCAAACTTCAAATCGCGCTACAGTTCATTTTTATTTTAAATAATTTATGGGCTTTTATTTGTTTGCTTTATATTTTCTGCTTCTCTCATCAACTATTATGTTTATTATGATTTTTCGTATTTTATAGTTTTATTATTGCTTCAGCTTTAAAAATGTTACTTGTTCATCATAGTGAAAGAATAATTTCCCAAGCAATAATTTTCACTGGCTCCACACAACCAGCAACACCACCACCACCGCCATCATCCTTCCACAAATCATCACATGCAGGAGAGTGATGGATGCTATTCACATTAAATGAATGATGTTGGGTTGGTGGCTGATGATGTTCCTTTTATGAAATGTATAAATTTCTAGCGCATCAACTTCTTGCGCTTTAACATAAACACCAACTAGACTATAGTATATGGATGTATATGTAATGAGAAAAAGTGTAAACATAATGAAATAACATTTCACATACGCACCAGCAGCAGCAACAACAACACCAACCAACTGCGATAACTTTTTCCTGTCAAACACATGCATATGTACAGATAGATGTATGTATGTACGTACACCCATGCTTATGGATACGAACGCCAACATATTGAGAAGATGTGACTACCCTGTAGGAAATGTCAATAGTGAAACAGTACTGACTTACTATTGACTGTGTCGCCAGTACTACTGACCAAATATACCCCAGACAATGTAAAATTCTATTGACATTTAACATGTACTTGTCATTGAGAATGAACTACTGACACAAGAACTACTGACTAGGTGGTACTTTTGGAACCATATGGAGACATTGGAACCACTGAATCAGTAGTCCATTGTCACCATTTTGTCAACACTTTTTTACCAAATAAAAAGGCGTAAAATTAGAAATTAAAATCATATTTATTATGTATATTTAATTAAATTAAAGAAAAATTCAGTCTTTTTCATGCGCACTATTTCTTCAAGGCTGGCCATACCTTCCGTCTAGGCCTTCCTCCTGCAATATACTGAGCAGCTTCTCCAAACACTTTCTGGAAGGCGATGTTTCGATGTACCACTGCTTCAGTTTTTCCCTCAAATTCAGAGTTGGAGTGTGCAAATCAGCTAACTCAAAATCTTCAAAAGTTTCACAATTTTCTTCTTGCAGCACAAAATCACTGAAAGTGCTCTCTCTAGAAATTAACTCCTCTTCAGCATTTGCTCTATCCTTGTACAATTTTAATTGCTTTTTCACAAGTCTTTTGTAATTTCTTTTATTCATTTTTTAATTCACTTATAAAACTCACTTTTCTTTTTAAACTATTGTCCAATTATTGCGATACCACGTGTTTTCACAACCAAAAAAAGCGAAACAATGAAAAGGAAGAAGAAGCATTGACTCTCATTTGTCATAAATTTCTCTACACATCAAAGCCTGTAGACAAATTGTTGACAATGTCACCATAACAAAGCGAAACAATGAAAATTAAGAAGAAGCATTAACGCTCATTTGGCATACATTTCTCTACACATTAAAGCCAGAGAAATATTTGTAGACAAGCTGTAGACAAATTATCGACAATGTCACCATAATAGTTGACAAAAGTGGTGACATAGAGACACATGTCCCCAGACTTCCTACAGGGTAAGTTTGTGAGACTATGTGTGCATGTGTGTGTGCTCTGTAGAATAACTACGAAGATGTGGGTGAAATAATAAAGCAAAAAAGTATGTCAAAGGGTAAATAAACATCAAGAAAAGAAAGTTTAGCTAAAAGTACTAAAAGCGTCAAGAGTACACAGAGAAATGTAAAGGGCTGCCAGGAACTCAAAAGAGAAAAGAGAGGAACTCTTAAGAGTCATGTGAGTCATGACAATCCGAAAGTTCTCTTTATAGGAATCACTGAGTACAGTGGGAGAGGGAACGAACTGAAATGTTTTGGAATGTGTAGGAGAGTGTTCCGTTTGTTGTGAGCAACAGTGATGCAACAGTGTTGTTTGTGCTCTAGCCGAGTGGCGAAGGAATCTCTTGAAACGAAACATGGAGCGAATCGTGTTCGATGTGTTTGTTTGGTTGTGGGGTTTGGGGAGTTGTGTGTGTACGTTAGGGTCGCAGCTGAGGATAATGAAGTTTGTGAGAGTTCATGTTGTTGATTATGATGATGACTGTTGCTATTGCTATTGCTGTTTGGTCGTTGTCCCCGTTTTGTTTTTGTTCTCTGCACAAACACACTCGCACGTACATTCTCTGCTCATGCGATAGTAACTCATATGATTGTGCTGTTGCGGGCATTTTACTTGTAGCCCTGTCTACTTTTCACAGGTTCTTTCTTTCTAGGCTCACTCCCACAACACAACACGACACGTATTTCAGATTCCATTTTGTTTCCAACAGTTCAGGTAGGCGATGCTGCTGTTCGTTCCGGTCGTTGATGATGAGGTTCTCCATTCTACAAATTTAACTATTTTTATGCCATAGCCAGGATGCCGACCGACCGACCGACCATGCTCAACATACATATATGTATGGATGTATGTATGTAAATACACAGATGCAGACCAGATTTACGTATGAGGGAATCTCGTGCTTTTCCCGTAGCTTTTGATGTTGTTATTTTCGTTTTTCGGTGGATTTTAATCCAGAGTAGGAAACAAAGTACAGGGCAGAATGAAAGAAGAAGAACAACACAATCGTAGGTACACGGCATTATCATCGCCATCATCCCATTCAGTTTGTTGTCGTTCGTTTTTATCGTAGGGACAGAATCGTCGTCGTCGTCATCCTCATCGTCAGTCAGTTAGTTTGAAAGGTACGTGTGTACCTTTGTTGATACGCCTGTTCGTCAGCCCGACAAATGGCCGACTATGCCGGTCCGTCTAAATTCGTTTAAACCACGTTTAGTTGTCAGTTTATCTTAAACGGCGGCAGTTCGTCTATTTTTATTCGCCTTCAAGAGTAACAAAGATTTTCGCATATCTCCTCCGGTGTTTTGTGTTTGTCGTCGTGTCGTGTGCGAGCATTAGGGAACCCGCAAAATTATCTGGAACACGAAAATATTGAATTTTCCGTTTTGGTTTCGGTTGAATCAACACACACACACCCACACTTTTAGTGCGGGTGTATGACACCAACTTGTCGTTTGTCGGATATCACACAAAGTCTATCTCCCCCCACAACGAACGCGAAGCGCTCTCGTGAAAGAAAGGAAGCTTGCCTTAAGATTTGTTCGAGAGGCCGAGTGTGTGGGTGAGTGAGTGGCTGAGTGGTTATGGTGTGAGTGGCGCGGGGCAAGGAGGAGCAGTGAGAAAGAGAGCATATTGTCAGACGAGCGTATAGTATTTTATTTACCTTGACATAGGTCGCGACGTAATGTAATGAAAACAAATGTGTAAATTAGAAAATATGTCGCCACACTCACAGGCAAACAAATAGAACAAAGGACATACATACACACGCACACTTACACTGGTGTATGAGGGTATGTAGAGAGAGGGCCATAGAAGAAGTGCGGAAAAGTTGAGGACAGCAGCAGCAGGTCCTACACCTAAAATCGGTGTCGCTATTGGTATCCTGGTGATGGAGACGTTGTCGGGGTTTCGGTTCGCTGTGTTGCTGGTGTGTGTCTGTGATTCTTTCTATTCTTTTGTCTAGGTGGAGAGCGTCTGTGCTTGCCAGCCTGTATATGTGGCTCGGTGTGTGTGTGTGGATGTGTGTTTGTGTGACGTGGGGGTATATGAATTTTAATTAAATTTTAAAACGTTTTATGTGAATACAAATTTATGTAAAAATACGCTAAAAGCCCATTGTTTTTGAAACGAATGGTAAGACTGTGTGTGAGTCTGTAAGAACCCCATAAAGCCTCCTCCACCAATCCCTAGCTGTCTTCGAATTTTTAGAACCAACGAATGAACGAACCATCAAACAATTGAGGTAAGTGAAAATTGGTTATTCGAATGAAATGATTTTCGATGAATAGTTAATCAAGTCACCAGCCAACAACCATGTCTGTCGCTATGTTTGCCTGTCTCTGTCGTTATTAAAACTAAGCGATGTTCAAAGTGTGGTGGCTCCATTAACGATTATGTAAGCTGTAGGTATGTATGTATTTGGGATATTGAGGTTATTGAAAGGTATGTGATTTATATTCATTGAGATGAACATTTAATTATTTTCCAACTAATGATTGACGTTATTTAGGTCATGCTAGATTTGTGGCAAAATTGACGTGTACATATTCGTACATGTGTTTTTTGTTTTGTAAAATTAATCAAAGAAAAGGACACGACAGGAAACATGAAAGAGAGAGTTCATTTGTTAGCTATTTTCTTTCAAATAAATATAAAGAAATGAACTTGTTTGGTTTGTAGAAAGAAGACATCAATGGCAGTTTTCACAAAATTAATTTTGACAGCCACTCACAAGAGGGCCATGTAGGTCCTTTAGGCACCGCTTTGAATGGACCACATCACTCGGAAAGGTTTTTTATATGGAAAATCTCCAGAGAAAAAATATTGTTTCTGAGATGTATTAGTAAAGGGTGATTCCATGGGAACGGGCGTGAAACTTTTGCTTGAATATGTTTAAATATCTCCCATATTTATTGACTGAGATTTTTACTATATCGCCAATTGAAAACGTCAGGTTAAGCGGAATATTATTGCAAATATAAATATGTCTTAGAGTTTTAAATATTGGAGATATACAACAAACAAGAGCGTCACGGGTGTGACCTTGGCTTTGAAGACAATTTTGAGGTTTTACTTATTTTCTTGAATTCGACAATGTTCTTTCATTACATGCCTTTATTCAATTTTGCTAATCAAAAGAGTAGTTCGTATACTTTCTTCTAAAATATACGTTACCGACATCTCTTTATGAATTAATTTGTGTTATGATGGGTCTAATGTTGATTTTGTGAGTGATTTGCACTGTCTAGGCGTTCAGATTGATTACAAACTCTCTTTTGGTCACCATGTTAATATTGTAGTGTCAAGAATTAATTTCTCTCTCAGAAGTCTATATAATACCTATTTATCACTGTCACTATTTGTAAGAGTTCGGTTAGTACATAGTTTAATTTTGCCAAGTATACTATATCGCTTCGAGGTTTACTCTGGCACCAATCAACACATTTTAAATTTACTGCAGGTGGCGTTTAATAGAGCGATAAGGTATGTTTATCTTTAAGAGGTCGTGGACATATAACACCTTAAATTGTTAAATTTCTAGGTTGTAATTTCCCCACTGTTGTGAATTTTCGTTTGCTGATATTTCTCTTTAAGTTGATAAAAAACCAATGTCCACTTTTTTTGTTAGACTCATTTCAATTTTGCCACTCATCTCGTAGAAACCAATTAGTTATACCTAGGGTGTTTCACTTAATAGATCGATCATTCCTGGTTAGAGTAGCTCGGTTATATAATGCAATGCCTAGTGAATTGAAGGTTTATAATGTGTCCGCTACCACTCATTCAAATAGGCTTCTTCGCTATCTCCAATAAGTATTCATTGCAATTTTTTATAGCGCACCTAATTAAAGACGCTGAAACGTATATTCTTATTGACACATTCATTGTAATTTATTTGGTTGTGTAAAAACACATATACCGGTTATAAATCGTAATGAATGTGATCTTTTTATTTTTTATAATTGAAATTACCACTGTTCTATTGCTACATCTTAGGTCTTTTTTCTATAATTAATTAATTATTTATTTTGTTTTTAAGTTCTTATTACCATGCTACATTTTGTTGAGTAGTTTTTTTAACACTGTTAGAAATAATTTTTACTAGGCTTAGAATTACAAGTCGTGAAGAAGTAAATGAAATGAAATGAATATAGGAGATATAGGATATTTAAATTGTAACGGGCGTGATATTTTGACGGAAATCCTGTTACGACACCAGTCTATATCTGGAAAAGGAAATGATCATTATTTTTTAGTTTATCGGTGTTTTTTAAATCATAAACTGATTTTTAAATTTTGCCGAAAAAAGGGTCACTTTACATGGAATCACCCTAAACGAAAATATAATTAAATTAAAGAGTCCAAAGCGTAGCTTAGTTACAATGATGATCATACGTACTGCAAAGTTGCATTCATGTTTTATTCACTTTTTAATTTTTAAGACCATATTAAGAAATAATTATTTTCCGACAGCTCTCTGCCGTAGGTTTAATAGAGCTAAACCTTCGCCTAAGAAGTCAATCAATTCTCTTTTTCATACTCATTGACTTCTATAATTGAAAGAGCAAATAGGGAGTAGTGTCTATCTGCCTCACGTCCGGGATAAGATAACGAACAAAGAGCAAACACTCGGATAGAACAGCAACACACATCCCACATTACAATGGTATTCAATTCAATAGAATTGGATATCTGCCTCCTCTGAACGCGCTCAAATAGCTCAAATTATGGAAGTTGTATTCCACCCGTGGCCTGATGGTATACCTATACCAGTATCAGAAATATTATATTAGTTCCTGCACCGCTTTGCAGTATTTCTTACATAGTCATTTGAATGTTTCTTGCCCGACTAAGAACCCATTGTAAAGGGTGATTTTTTAAAAGCTATAGGAAAGTTTTTCAAAAATACACATAAAATTCAGAAAAATGCATGAAATCTATATTTGAATCGATACGGTATCGGTACGGTCCATATAATTTAATGTTTGAAGATTAATTCATGCAAATGTTGACCTTGACTGCGCCTCAAATGGTCCATCCGCTTAGTTCAATTTTGGCATTTCCACGTTTTTGAGTAACAGAGGCCCATTAGCTGCGAACGGCGACGAATCGATAATTGATGGTCATTAATCTACGTAAGCGTGTTGGTGGTTTAATGTCCAACAATTTAAATTTGGTGCGAAATTTAGTCAGAATAGCCCGAATAGCCGCTTCAGTGGGTCGATTAAACTGACCATAAAATGGAAGCGCGCGATGAACTTTCTTAACAGAGCACGCATTTTGATAATAAAATTAAATCATTTGCAAGCGTTGTTCGTTTGTAAGACGTGGTAAAATTAGAGATGTGGTTGTAAGAGATGATTAAATTATAGACCAAACTGAAGATGTTTGACAGTGAAACAAAACACGAAACGTGCGTCAGCTGTTTAAACCAGTGTTACCAAAAAGATAATAGTTAAAAAATCACCCTTTATATTCATGTTAGGAGTTAAGTTCTTAGTAGTCGATGTTGCCCAACAAGCGATACTATGGTTTTGTATCGCTTGTGAGACAACATGAATCAACATCAAGATGGCGATTACTCTATAACCATGGAAAGCCCAGAGGAAATCGTTATAGTGCGGTAGTTCGCAGGATTATAAACCTCACTTTTCTTATGTTGAGATCAATGTACACTAAAAGCTTGTGGAGTGGACTAGCCTTGAAGAACACTCACATAGGACAAATGTAGAAAGATTTTTTGTACGTCGAGAACTTCGAAAACCCTTTTAACTCAGCATTTTGGAAAAAATATCTGAGGCTTTGATAAGTTTTTGGATTACGGACAGTGGTTGATCGCCAAGGACAAACACCGTGTGAACAATTCAACCAACTAGTTAGCTCTGCCAAACGGATCAGTAAATAACTTGACATTTTTAACAAGAGCTGGACTGGCTTTTTTACAAATGGCCAAAAGCTTTTACTTTCCCTGTAAGAAGAGAGAACTTTGACACGTTGTTTGCATACAAAATTTTCACGTCTAAGTACTCTGACAATTTTAACAGACCCTATCGGTGTTGCGACTGACTGCGTAACGAGGTTACTTCAAGTAGATTCAATCCAATCCGTCAACTCCGTCAAATATGTTTCATTAAAAGTGCCTATATACAGATCCTACGTGATGGACATTCGATGGTAAATATTATAATTTAAGGAAGCCGCATTGATCATACTAGTCATTTTATAGAAAACACTCCACAGTTCTTCGTGTAGGTGTGTCTCACTCCTTCTTTGTAAGGAATTTGTACACGAATGGCTTTACGAACGTCATTTTAAGAGTCGGTGGTGATGGAAGTGTTTACGCAAGTTTTTCACAATTCAGAGCAATTTATAAATAATGCACCATGGGAACAATGCATTTTTAATATTGAGCAATATTTTAAAAAGTAAGAAAACGTCAGTCGGCTAAACCGACCTTCACTCTCAGAGAATATATGCATGGAAGTTATAAAGACTTAAATTTTATTTAGAGCCAGATGATTTGTGTGGAATGTACAGGAACGGTCGTCGCACATGGTCCCACATTCAAGTAATAACGGATTCCAGGCACTAGTACAGTAGAGTGGCTTCTTTTGTGAGGAAGGAAAAAATGTTGTTGATGTTCCCGACTAAAATGAAAGATTGGTTTGTTTTATGTGTTCTCCCAAAATATTTCGCTTTTATCATTGTCCAGTCGTGAGCTGGACGCGTTCAAAACAACTTCAACAAATCAGGTTTTTCTTGAATAAAATTCACGATGAGAATGGTATTGAAGAATAGAAACATAGAAATTAAAATCCGACCCGAGCCTTATCAAACCATATTAAAAACTTGCAATATGAGCCAGTATAAAGGACATATTTATACAATTTTAGTGCAATTTTTGATGCATTTTTTCTAAAAACCGCAATAACTTTCACATTTTTAGTTTGATTTATGTTTTTAGGGGCTCGTTGGAGATGTATTGATAACCAATTGCAATTTTTAGAATTTGCTAACCCATTAAGGGCCGCACATTTTTTTGTTACTGTTAATACTCAGTGGTTTAAATGTGAAGTAAAAACTGAAATATGGGGTTATTAGTCTTATATAAAGCTAATTTTTGGAAAGAAATTCAACCATTTAAAATTTTTCCCCTTAAAAAATAAAACATGAATAATCTACATAAACTCTTGAGCCAGGACAATGTCCCAGTTCAAATCAAATATTGATTACAGACCAAAAAAATGCAAACGAAAAAACTAAAACAAATGAGCGTTGGCACGGCAGAAGCATTGCTGGGTAACAATACCTGCATATACACATACTTACATATGCAACTCAATGAGATGCTTGTAAGATGGCATGTGTGCTTTATTACTTGGTGCGATATTTTAAACGCAAATTCGGCAAGTGAGTTGTGATTCTCGTTCGTTTGTGAGAATCATCTCCTTAAAGAGGCCGGGTTTGATGTTGAAAAGTCGCTGCAAAGCCACTTGAAAAGACTTTTGACATGGTCGAAATCATGATCGTGGTAGTCTGCAGCCAAGTAATAAATGTCACCATGCCATTTGTAAATAAATTTGCATTCTATTAAATATAGAAGCAAAATGGTCTTGAGCCAGGACAATATCCCAGTTCAAATCAAATATTGATTACAGACCAAAAAAATGCAAACGAAAAAACTAAAATAAATCTACATCTAAATAAATCTACACAACCTATGGTCTTGAACCAAAATAAATGACAAGACATACAACATAACAGACCAACTATACATACAAACAACAACAATACACACGAGGTACAGTGAAGACGGGACATACCGTACAACAACAACCTTTGCATTGTTGCGAGCGATGCGAGCACATGCACAACATTGAATTGGCAAAGTGAGATTTTTAGTGTGTCGACTTAGTTCGGTGGAATATTTGGTTTATCAGCGTTTCTCATTTGAAATATGTGACCGCTGGTACTAATATGAACCCTGATTTAAGTCAAAGACATACATTCGTTGCGAAAGTTCTGATGAGATGGTGTAGCGCCCATCGAAACTGCGCAGTCAACTTTCAGCTGCAACAATAAAGGTCTCACTTTGCCTTCTTTGCTAATTTTGGGTTCTGCTGAAGACTTCGGCACAACCTATGGTCTTGAACCAAAATAAATGACAAGACAAACAACATAACAGACCAACTATACATACAAACAACAATCTACATAAACTTTATAAAGGGGAAAAATTGAAATGGTTGTTAATGCTAAATTAACATAGATAGACGCATGAAATTAAAAATATATTTAGCAGATTTTCTTCTCTTTCATTTGATACCCATATCGCCTTTGTATGATACGCAAAAATACGAAACTAAATTATTGAAATATTTACATCCTTTGGAAATTAAAAGTCCTGTAAAAAAGACAAACGACCACGAAATAAAAAACTGAGTATGAGTTTACCTATTAGTGATCTATAGTTTCACTTCTACATAATCTCGTTCTTGGGAGGGAAATCATGTCGCACGGTTTTATTGTAACATCTCCCAATTTATGCATTGAAAGACCAAAATTTCAGATATTAATTTTCAAAAAATAGCTTTTTGTAAGACTAGAATGTGTTTACGATGCAAATAACCACATATTTCACTTTTTACATCACATTTAACCCACTGATAACCAACAGTAAGAAAAAAATTTCGGCCCTTAATGGGTTAGGAAGTTATAAAAATTGCAATTGGTGATCAATAGCTCTTTAACGATCCAATAAAAACACAAATCGAACTAAAAACTTGGATTGCGGTTATTGCAAGTTATTGCGGTTTTTATAAAAAAATCCAACAAAAATGTTAAAATTCTCTATTCTGGATTAAAATGCATGTTTATACACTCCACGAGAGTATTATGTCTTTGTGCATTTGTTTGTAACACCCAAAAGGAAGAGAGATAGACCCATTGTTAATTATACCGATCGACTTAGAATCACTTTTTGAATCGATTTAGCAATGTCCGTCCGTCCGTCCGTCTGTCTGTCTGTCTGTCTGTCCATCTATTCTTGTAATCACGATACAGGTCGCAATTGTAGACAGAACCAAATGAAACTTTGCACAACGAAGTTTTTCGGGATAAGAACGAACGCTATTTAATTTGAAGAAAATCGGTTCAGATTTAGATATAGCCCCCATACGAATTTCACTCCCGATTTGACACTTTTCACTCTTTTCACCACATATTATAACAGATTTTCTTCAAAATTGGAAAAACATCTTATATTCCAACTAGAAACACCTGTTGTAAAAATGGGTCAGATCGGTTCAGATTTATATATAGCTCCCATACAAATTTCGCTCCCGATTTGACTTTTTCCGCTCTAGAAACCACATATTGTATCAGATTGTCTTCAGATTTGGCAAAACATCTTATATTTCAACTAGAAACACCTTTGGTAAAAATGGGTCAGATCGGTTCAGATTTATATATAGCTCCCATACAAATTTCGCTCTTGATTTGACTTTTTCCGCTCTAGAAAACACATATTGTATCAGATTGTCTTCAGATTTGGCAAAACATCTTATATTTCAACTAGAAACACCTGTGGTAAAAATGGGGCAGATCGGTTCAGATTTATATATAGCTCCCATACAAATTTCGCTCCCGATTTGACTTTTTCCGCTCTAGAAACCACATCAGATTGTCTTCCAATTTGGCAAACCATCTTATATTTCAACTAGAAACACCTGTGGTAAAAATGGGGCAGATCGATTCAGATTTATATATAGCTCCCATACAAATTTCGCTCCCGATTTGAGTTTTTTCGCTCTAGAAACCACATATTTTAACAGATCCTTTTCAAATTAGGCGAAATATATTATATTTGTCCTAGAAATACCTATAGTAAAAATGAGTTAGATCGGTTCAGATTTAGATATAGCCCCCATACGAATTTCACTCCCGATTTGACACTTTTCACTCTAGATACCACATTTTATAACAGATTTTCTTCAAAATTGGAAAAACATCTTACATTTCAACTAGAAACATCTGTGGTAAAAATGTGTGAGATCGGTTCAGATTTATATATACCTCCCATACAAATTTCGCTCCCGATTTAACTTTTACCGCCCCAGAAACCACGAATTTTCACCGAACTTCTTCAAAGTGAACATAACACCTTATATTTGAACTGGAAGAACTTATTCTGAAAGTTAGTCACATTTTTCCATGTTTGGATATAGCCCCGATACAATATTCTTATCGATTTGACAAATCGAACCAGGTCGTATTAGCCTATGATTAGGAAACATACAAAAATTATTCCCGTTTTCACTTTTTTACCGAGTTGGACTGTATTCGGTTGGAAAGTGGAGTGTATCATATAGTCGGCCCCGCCCGACTTTAGACTTTCCTTACTTGTTTTCATATGGTTTGAAAAGGCTCGGACCAGATTTTAATTACTAGCAGGTTTTTGCTAAATACCATTCTCACCGTAAATTTTATTCAAGAAAAACCTGATTTATAGAGGCTATTTTGAACGTGTCCAGCTCACGAACGGACAATGATAAAAGCGAAATATTTTGGGAGAACACATAAAACAAACTAATCTTTCATTTTAGTCGGGAACATCCATTACTTTTATTTTGAAGCCACTCTACTAGTACAGAAGTTAAAAAGCATTTAATTTTACCTAGGATAGAGACAATTGTGTGGGAGATACAAAAAGGGGCGTGGCTAAAGCGTAAATATTTTTTAAGTTTAAAGTGATTGTGAAAACATTTTCAAATATCAAATTGCAAATGAATTTAACTACACGTATGGATGTTGTGTCAGCTTTATTGTAACCAAAGTTTATGCCACTTTGTGTAGGAGGTACCGGAGGGGGCGGGGAAACATTGCCCATATTCCATGCGAATGCAACGTCTATAAAAACATCCCTAAATATTCAATTTCCGATCATCCGTATAGAAGTTATAACAACTTAATTTTAAGTATTTTAGGGTGATTTGTGTGGGATATACTGGAAGGAAGGTGGCAAAAGAATCCATATTCCTCATTTTGGAATGTAGGTGCTTTGTTGGAAAAAATAAAAACTTCTTAGTCATTCTTTTAGAGAAAATGTTTCTACATAATTTCAAAGATCCAATAACTGTTAATTTTAAACCTATCATCATTATATGATTTAATCTTTTCAAAGACAGGTTTGGCAGATATATTTTTTCCTTATCCTCAAATAAGTGAAGACAGTAGATCACCACATAAATTTTTATTTCAAAACTCAAGCAAATTATTACTTATTATCATCTTGAAAACAAGAGGATGTGGAAATTTTCTTGTATAACTTCCCATGGTGGTCCACAAGCAATGCCAAAATCCTAACATAGACACAAAATTAAAGACACCTATGCCACCATTTGGCTCCGCCACTGTGCACGAGCATGAATCAGCCCCGCTCCGCGTGCATTATATTGTTGCATGCAATTCTAAGCACACAATGGAACAATCGTTCTAGTATTTGACTTTTTCCCCATGTTTTCTGTTTTTAGTTTAATGCCGCAGCCTGACTGCGGATCGAAAACAATTCAAATCGAATGAATGCATTTCAAGGTTCAGTGTTTCCATTTCCAATTATAAAATGCCAATCGATTCGACTGTTTAAATGAGAATAAAAAGCGCTCGAAAAACAAAACGAATGCACAAAACAAAATTGTATTCGAACGGAATAGAAAAAGTGGATAAAAGGAAATTTGACAATAGAAACGCTTAACACTCTTAATTAATTCATCCTTGTGAATAGAGGAGAGAGAATTGTGCTTTATTCGTTCGTTCGTACGTTCGCTCTACACCTCTTCCGCTATTATTATGGCACAAAATTAAAAGAAAAGTTGAAAAAAAGCATTCATTCGTTGGCAACATCAACCAACAATCGTACTGGTAGTACAACAAACCGATTAAATCATCGGGCGGCCATAGTGTTGAAATGAAATTTAAAATCTGATCCTTTTTATCTGAGTTTTGGTTTTTTCCCTTTTTGTTATTTTTGACAAATTTCTGTTTTTTTTACCATTTTAATTGTCTGATGGACATTATGTGGGTTTCGCTGTTTTTTGGAGCTGATATTGACGGACACCACCATTAAACCACCGTGTGGACCCAGGGATGAGAGAGTGATGAAAAGCAACATTGTCACTCGCTACAAAGCCGAAAAAAAGTCCGCGTGCATTGTGATTTTTATTTGGGCTTTGTCCTGTACAAGTCATTTGGAAAATTGCGGTTTATTATTGAAAACAAATTCATTGGAAAACCATTGCATACACATTTGTGTATTTAATTATACCCATAGTTGTTTTTCAGTTTTGAAGTTTTTTTGTGAGAGGACATGGGGTTGTACCTTTTTTGGGCCACATTTCAAGCTCAAGTTGCATGAAACTGCCAACAATATTTCTCTTGCAACGTTTAAAGGTAATTGCTCAAATTGTTGCACCGTGGGTAATCTTTTGTTTGGAAAAATCAAATCAGGCAGTTGCAATTTTTAATGAATGATAATATCGCCTTCGGTGAAACTATAATGAACACGACTCATCAAATTGGGCTGAAATTCAGTCCAGGGGTTTTCTAAAAATTATACAAAATAAAGGAATTTTTTCATAGAAGGACAAAAATGGTAGCCAACAAAGGGCTGACGGTGAACTCATAAAAAAGACTCTGTGGCGACGAGTAACATAAAGAAATATTTCGATTTTTACTTTTATTTGGAAGCGAAAGGGGATAAAAATGGTACCAACCAAACGGTTGCATCTAGAATAGTGAAATTTGGTTTTACATCACTCTAAATGTCTAGACACAAAAAGTAAGAGAACTTTATATATTCGTACGTTTAGTGTGAAAATGGGGAAAAGGGATTAAATTGGTATCGGCCAAATGACTACAAATAGAACCATAAAGTCTGTGTGTATTCCGCTCAATATTACAAAATTTTCAGATATTTGTACTTTTAGTGGAAAAGGGAGCGAATGGGGATACAAATGGTACCAGCCTTACGGCTGCAGCCAGCATCATGAATTCAGTGTATACATTCCTCGTTTTATACCCTCCACCATAGTATGGGGGTGTAATAAGCTTGTCATTCCGTTTGCAACTCTATGAAATATCGACCTGCGACCCGTCACACAGTGGTTCAGAATCAAAATCAATCGGCCAAAACTCAATAACTTTTGTTCTAGTCTAGTTCTAGACAAGGGCCCAAGGATTATTTTGAGATTGATGGTCAATCCGCAGACTCGAAAAACAGCGATTTTTCTATATTCGTGCTTTTTGAGGCAAAATGGGATAAAATTGGTACCGACGACTAGAATCATGAAATTCGATTCGATTCAAATGGCACCAAGCATTCGATTCTGTGGCTAGAATCTTAAAATTAGGTGTGTATATTCCACTATGAACGGCAAATATAAATATCATACCTTTCGCATAAAAATGGGATAGAAATGGAAATGTAGCTGGAACGAAATTCGATGTGCATGCTCCTTTGATTGTGTGGAAAGTTGGAGTTGAAAATTGGCCATGTCAGTGGCCAAAATTTGATGAATATGCATTTATTGCCTGCAGGGATGTGTTAATTTTTTCCTAAGTAAGAAGTCAACATATGGTAATAAAAAATATACTGAACATTTAAATATGTGCTTTTCGATTTGAGATTCTTTGCAAATATATATTTATACACTCCACGAGAGTATTATGTCTTTGTGCATTTGTTTGTAACACCCAAAAGGAAGAGAGATAGACCCATTGCTAATTATACCGATCGACTTAGAATCACTTTTTGAGTACACTTTTTGAGTACAGGTCGCAATTGTAGCCCGAACCAAATGAACGCTATTTAATTTGAAGAAAATCGGTTCAGATTTAGATATAGGCCCCATACGAATTTCACTCCCGATTTGACTCTTTTCACGCTAGATACCACATATTACAACAGATTTTCTTCAAACTTGGCAAAACATCTTACATTTCAACTAGAAACACCTATGGTGAAAATAGGTCAGATCGGTTCAGATTTAGATATAGCCCCCATACGAATTTCACTCCCGATTTGACTTTTTCTGCTGTAGAAACCACATATTTTAACAGATGTTCTTCAAAATTGGCAAAACATCTTATATATTTTTTAAGAGCTTGATAACTTTTTTTTTAAAAAAAACACATAAAATTTGCAAAATCTCATCGGTTCTTTATTTGAAACGTTAGATTGGTCCATGACATTTACTTTTTGAAGATAATTTCATTTAAATGTTGACCGCGGCTGCGTCTTAGGTGGTCCATCCGCTTAGTCCAATTTTGGCATTTCCACGTTTTTGAGTAACAGAGACCCAATTGGTGCGAACGGCGACGAATCGAAAATTGGTGGTCATCATTAACACTGGCCGATACAGCTGCGATATTTTCTTCAGTTCGCACTCTACGTAAGCGTGTTGGTGGTTTAATGTCCAACAATGTAAATTTGGTGCGAAATTTAGTCACAATAGCCCGAATAGCCGCTTCAGTGGGTCGATTAAACTGACCATAAAATGGAAGCGCGCAATGAACTTTCTTAACAGAGCACGCATTTTGATAATAAAATTCAATAATTTGCAAGCGTTGTTCGTTTGTAAGACGATTCATGATGAAATGTCAAAGCATACTGAGCATCTTTCTCTTTGACACCATGTCTGAAATCCTACGTGATCTGTCAAATACTAATGCATGAAAATCCTAACCTCAAAAAAATCACTCTTTATTTAAACTAGAAACACCCACGGTGAAAATGAGCCAGATCGGTTCAGATTTAGATATAGCCCCCATACGAATTTCACTCCCGATTTGACTTTTTCTGCTGTAGAAACCACAACAGATCTATAACAAAATAACAGATCTTCTTCAAAATTGGCAAAATATCTTATATTTCCATGAGAAACACCCAGGATGAAAATGAGTTAGATCGGTTCAGATTTATATATAGCACCTATACAAATTTAGGCTTGATTTTGCCGCCCCAGAAACAACGCATTACCCTCCACCATAGTATGGGGGTGTAATAAGCTTGTCATTCCGTTTGCAACTCTATGAAATATCGACCTGCGACCCGTCACACAGTGGTTCAGAATCAAAATCAATCGGCCAAAACTCAATAACTTTTGTTCTAGTCTAGTTCTAGACAAGGGCCCAAGGATTATTTTGAGATTGATGGTCAATCCGCAGACTCGAAAAACAGCGATTTTTCTATATTCGTGCTTTTTGAGGCAAAATGGGATAAAATTGGTACCGACGACTAGAATCATGAAATTCGATTCGATTCAAATGGCACCAAGCATTCGATTCTGTGGCTAGAATCTTAAAATTAGGTGTGTATATTCCACTATGAACGGCAAATATAAATATCATACCTTTCGCATAAAAATGGGATAGAAATGGAAATGTAGCTGGAACGAAATTCGATGTGCATGCTCCTTTGATTGTGTGGAAAGTTGGAGTTGAAAATTGGCCATGTCAGTGGCCAAAATTTGATGAATATGCATTTATTGCCTGCAGGGATGTGTTAATTTTTTCCTAAGTAAGAAGTCAACATATGGTAATAAAAAATATACTGAACATTTAAATATGTGCTTTTCGATTTGAGATTCTTTGCAAATATATATTTATACACTCCACGAGAGTATTATGTCTTTGTGCATTTGTTTGTAACACCCAAAAGGAAGAGAGATAGACCCATTGCTAATTATACCGATCGACTTAGAATCACTTTTTGAGTACACTTTTTGAGTACAGGTCGCAATTGTAGCCCGAACCAAATGAACGCTATTTAATTTGAAGAAAATCGGTTCAGATTTAGATATAGGCCCCATACGAATTTCACTCCCGATTTGACTCTTTTCACGCTAGATACCACATATTACAACAGATTTTCTTCAAACTTGGCAAAACATCTTACATTTCAACTAGAAACACCTATGGTGAAAATAGGTCAGATCGGTTCAGATTTAGATATAGCCCCCATACGAATTTCACTCCCGATTTGACTTTTTCTGCTGTAGAAACCACATATTTTAACAGATGTTCTTCAAAATTGGCAAAACATCTTATATATTTTTTAAGAGCTTGATAACTTTTTTTTAAAAAAAAACACATAAAATTTGCAAAATCTCATCGGTTCTTTATTTGAAACGTTAGATTGGTCCATGACATTTACTTTTTGAAGATAATTTCATTTAAATGTTGACCGCGGCTGCGTCTTAGGTGGTCCATCCGCTTAGTCCAATTTTGGCATTTCCACGTTTTTGAGTAACAGAGACCCAATTGGTGCGAACGGCGACGAATCGAAAATTGGTGGTCATCATTAACACTGGCCGATACAGCTGCGATATTTTCTTCAGTTCGCACTCTACGTAAGCGTGTTGGTGGTTTAATGTCCAACAATGTAAATTTGGTGCGAAATTTAGTCACAATAGCCCGAATAGCCGCTTCAGTGGGTCGATTAAACTGACCATAAAATGGAAGCGCGCAATGAACTTTCTTAACAGAGCACGCATTTTGATAATAAAATTCAATAATTTGCAAGCGTTGTTCGTTTGTAAGACGATTCATGATGAAATGTCAAAGCATACTGAGCATCTTTCTCTTTGACACCATGTCTGAAATCCTACGTGATCTGTCAAATACTAATGCATGAAAATCCTAACCTCAAAAAAATCACTCTTTATTTAAACTAGAAACACCCACGGTGAAAATGAGCCAGATCGGTTCAGATTTAGATATAGCCCCCATACGAATTTCACTCCCGATTTGACTTTTTCTGCTGTAGAAACCACAACAGATCTATAACAAAATAACAGATCTTCTTCAAAATTGGCAAAATATCTTATATTTCCATGAGAAACACCCAGGATGAAAATGAGTTAGATCGGTTCAGATTTATATATAGCACCTATACAAATTTAGGCTTGATTTTGCCGCCCCAGAAACAACGCATTATCAGCGAATTACTTGAAATTAAGAACTAGAGGAACCTATTGAGAAATGGGTCACTTCATTCCATGTTTGGATATAGCCCTGATACAGATATTCTTCTCGATTTGACAAATTGAACCAGGACATATGATTAGGAAGCATACAAAAATTCTTCCCGTTTTCACTTTTTTCCGAATTGAATTGTATTCTGATAGAAAGTGGAGTCGGCCCCGCCCGACTTTAGCCTTTCCTTACTGGTTTGTATTTAAAATGTTGAAGATTATCTACCTAACGGGGGAAGTTATTATGGATTTTATAAAAAAGTAATAACCTTAGATTAAAATTTGTAAAAAACTGACAAATGGACGGACGGTGATAAAGACGAAATATTTTGGGACAACATATTGCAAAAAACAAAACAACGATTAATTTTATTATTAGTTTTAATTATTTCTTCTATATGACTGCAATCATATTCCTAATTGTTGTAGAATAAGTACATGGAGTTCCATAATAATATTTATGGAGCGTCTTACTGACTGACCTATTTATTTTACAAAAAATTTTTTATAAAAAATGTAAAAAAAGAAATAAAAAATAAGATTTGACAATTTTCTCTAAAACTAGAAGAAATTTGCTGAAAATTAGACCAGAAAATATATTTACATCCCATAACCCAAAAAAGATATAATTTTATTAAAATTACCTTATGGCAAAACTACTTTATTTTCGATCCAACTTGCAATTTCATATACATATTTCAAATTATTCGCCGTATAGAAAATTCATACGTGGAAAATTTTTATCAAAATAGGAGAGAAGAACCATGGAAGTATTCCATTAATGGATTTAATTCAAATAAATTTATTAATTATTGGGAATTATTTTATGGCGTCGCACAGTGAGTGACAAAACCCAAATTTTTTATCGAAATTTACTCTTTTTTGTTTGGATCATATAAAAAAGGGATGGAATAAAAGAAACAAACAATAATTATATGAGAAATGTTAGTACAAAAGCGTTAACGGTACTAGCAAGAAGACAGTTCTTTCTTTGTCAGAAACATGTAAATGTCTTCAGCGCAAAGAGTTAGTTTCGTCTGAATCGCGAAAGTTGCAGTTTTCGGAATATTCCAAAAGAAAATATGTTTGCTTATGCGTTAAAGCACACTGTAAAAACAAAAATAACGAGTTACAAAAATATAAAAAATTTTGACTCATACGATGTGGTTTGTGATATCATATTTTTTTAGTGATAACTAATAAATCCCTAATAAATATATCCTCCACCTTCTGGATGGGGTACACTAAGTTTGTCATTCCGTTTGTAACACCTTAATATATATATTATTGATCGTCATAAAATTCTAAGAGGATCTAGCCATGTCCGTCCGTCTGTTGAAAGCACGCTAGCATCTAAACAAAATGATATAGGACGGTTGGGATTGAAAGTGGGCAAAATCGGTCCTCAGGGAATTTTTTTTTCCTTACAAAGACTGAAAATACCCCCAATAACCCTTAATGTAATGTGAATTTAAGCATGTTTTCTTGAATATGTCTGCGTATATTTGCATCATATTTGGAATGTGCATTCCGCTGATAGCACAAACTTTTAGCATTTGTGGGGTGAAAGAGGGCAAAAAGGGATAAAATGGTGCCTATCAAACGACAACAGCTAGAGACACGAAATTCGGTACATTCCTCTGATTCAGTAGTTACAAAAGATTTTTTCCAAATTTCCTTCTTTTAAAGGTATAAAATGGGAACAGAGGGATGAAAATGGTACGAACCAAGGATAATGAAATTCGGTTTGTACATCCCTCTCATTGCGTTGACACGCAAAAATGGATTTTTTAAGGATTTAAAATTGATAGAAGAAAAAAATACTATAAAGGTCCAATAATTCGACTCTAAGACAAGAATCAAAATTTATATTTAAAGTGCTTTCAAGGGTCTATTATTTCAGAAAAAAATAGACAAAAAAAGCAGCACCAAAAACATGAAAACATTTTTAGACAGCTTGGTCTAGGAAATATTTTGCAAATTATTACAGTGGTGGCCACGAGTTTAGCACACTTCTCATTTGTTGTTTGTAATAGTAAATAATTTGTTCTGATAATGAATTCTGCACCAGATATTTGTTTTTTAGTGTTGCTTATGGTGTGATCAGTAAGTCCAATATTTTTTTGTATTCTTTTGTGCCTTTTTCTCATACTCTCATGTTTTTGCAAGTAATACGTAATCTGGGCTGGACACAAGTTTAGCACATTTGATAAAAGTTGTTATTTTCTGTCTCTTTTTACGTTTTAATTA
Organism: Polietes domitor; assembly: GCA_947397865.1. Taxonomy (NCBI): domain Eukaryota; kingdom Metazoa; phylum Arthropoda; class Insecta; order Diptera; family Muscidae; genus Polietes; species Polietes domitor. The sequence goes on from OX377621.1 coordinate 35,219,278, forward strand.
ATTAATTTTTACTCAAATGGAAGTTATTATTTAACAAAATTTATAATTAGACATTTCTAAAGGAAAGTAGGGCATTGAGGCGCAGCGTCAGGTTATTATGCAATTGAACGACAGTGGAAGTACCGCTGGGGATATTACAAACATTATAAATTGATCCAGACAGATTGTGTGCAATATACTAAGCCATATTGGCATTTATGGGAGCTTCAAAAATGTTGCAAAATGTCCTACGCCGAGAAAAACAACTAATAAATCGGATTTTTTATTTTATATAACCTGCGTAGCAGAACCATTTAAATGCTCAACTGTGATTCAGAGAGATATTTTGACAAAAATTGGCATTAGCATTTCCTCAAGAACCATAAGAAGAAGAACCAATGAAAAAATGTACTTGGATGCATTGTTCAACATAAGCCAGACGTATCAAAATATGCCTTACAGTGTCAAATTTAATCTGCTCAGGATCATTTAGAAAAATCCAAGATTTTTGGGAAAATATCTCCTGGTTTGGCGAATCGAACATTGGTCGGTGCGGATCTAAAAGGAAACAATACGAAGTGTGCCCTCCAAACATGCAGCACAACCCAAAGTACAAATCTGAGACGGTAAAGCTTGTTGGCGAAAATCTGATGGTGTATACTGCGTTTTCTGGACACGGCGTTTGTCCGATACACAAAATCGATGCACTAATGGATCAGTATATTTACAAAAATCTACTTGTTGATACTATGATAACATATTCAGATAAAGACATGCCAATTAAGTGGCGTTTTATGCACGACAACCAACCAAAACACTCTTAACGCCAGTGAAGAGCTGTTTGGAGCTGAATATAATAGATTTTTAAAAATGATGCAGCACAATCACCGGATCTCAATCCTATTGAGAATCTATGGAATGAACTTTAACAACATATTATAGCAATAAAACCCAAAAATTTGCCCGATTTCTTGAATTAAACACAAAATTCCTGAGATGCTACTCCAATGGAGTGTTTTATGTCTCTAGTGGAGAGTATGTCCAGAAGATGTACAGCTATTACTCAAAATAGTGATTATCCAACAAAATATTAAGTTTATAAAATGTAAAATGTATTAGTTAGTTCAGTTTTTTCCAGTTTGATTAAAGTTTTTATACCCTACACCACTTAGTGGGCTAGGGTATTATAAGTTAGTTTCGCGCCAAATGTTTGTAACACCAAGAAATAATCGAGCTGGACCCACCTTTAAGTATACGGATCGACTTAGAATCACCAGCTGAGTCGATTTATCGATGTCTGTCTGTCCGTCCGTCCGTCTGCTGTCCATCTAAGCTTGTTCGCACTCTACAGGTCGCAATTGTTGTCCGATTGTCATGAAACTTGGCAGAAGTTATTTTTTCTGGCCAAGGACCATCGGTATTGAATTTGTAGGAAATCGATTCAGATTTAGATATAGCCCCCATCCAAATGTCGCTCCCGATTTGACATTTTCAGCTCTAGAAACCACATCTTGTACCCGATTTTCTTTAAATTTGGCACAACATCTTATAATCCAACTAGAAGCACCTATGCAAAAATTGGGTAAGATCGGTTCAGATTTAGATATAGCCCCCATACAAATGTCGCACCCGATTTGACTTTTTCCGCTCTAAAATCCATATATTGTACCCGTTTTTCTTTAAAATTGGCACAACATCTTATAATCCAACTAAAAAACCTATGGTGAACGTGGGTAAGATCAGTTCAGATTTAGATATAGCCCTCATACAAATGTTGCTCCCGAATGTTTAACCGATTTTGGCCTAACTTTACATATTATATTTCACCAATAAACATACATGGTGAAAGTGGGTCACATCGTTCCTATTTAACATTTTTTGTCAAACACATACATTTACCGGATGCAAAAATCCTTCCCTGTTTCACTTTTTTAGCGAATTGAATTGTAATGAGAATTGTATGGGAGGAGCCCATATGTCCATACTTTGGTATAACCCAAATGGGGCCCCATTCTGATCTATTACAGCTCTATAAACTACATCTTACATCGGATCTTCATCAAATTTTGCAGATCATGATATTTTTTAACTAGTGACCTACTAGTAACTAACTAGTACCTACAGTGAATGAGAAATATATAGGTCCATGTTTTGGACCATGCCGAAAATGTTGTTATAGGCCCCACGGCTGTAAAGTCTGATACAACTCAATCAGTCCATTACCAACAACCTTGATTTTACTTAAATCAGAAGCGAGTTGTTAAGTCAATTTCCAATAAAATTACTGATTTATTTCGTGCATTTCATTGTGTTGCAAATAGATTTTAAAGATATATAAGAGAATCTTAATGACTTCTCACACCGCAACGACATCGCCATTCGCAAGAAATGCTCAAAAAAGTGAAAGTGTTATAATTGAAATAGTATGTGTTAAAGAGAATTAGGACAACTATTATATGTGTCCTTTGGTATTTTCTCCGAGCATGTCCCCACATATGAACGTTACACTTTTCACTCATGCCAACAACAACAGCAGCAACAAAAAAGTGGCCAACAAACACACAAATCCCCATTCGGCACTAATAATAATTCCTTTCCTGATGAAAAATTTGTCATCGCATCCTGACAACTTTTGAAATTAACATATGATTTTGTTATCCGGACTAAGAATGAAATGACACTTAATACAACATGAAAGATGCCATTCATTGTGTGGCTTTTTTGTGTGGTGCTCTATTTGAGCCAACAAATGACTTAAGGCCTTAATGATGTTTGTAACTGTGTGCATGCGTGTGTGTGTGTATCTTTCTCAATATTATATCTAATATTTCTCTACTCGTACGAAGCAAATTTCGAGAATGACAATCAGAAAACTGAATAAAACAAAACAAACAAGAACCGAACTCACACAATACACACAGACATACACACATACATTCAAGGACACACATCGGAGGCAAAAAGGAACAGAAGTTTACATGACATAAACAGTTTTTTGTTTGCAGTTGTTATTGTTGCTATTGTTGTTGTTGTCATACTATGATGAAATGTGCATTATGGCCATATTGGTTGGCAACATGTTAACAAATGTGTATGCCATTTATGCTCCCAGCCAGCTATCCATCCATTCATTCATAAACAGCCAAACAGTCAGCCATCCGTCCACATGCGATCCATTATTTACGAGTATGAGTACAAGAAGTAGAAGAAGCAGCATAAAGAAAAAAAGTGAAAATAAAATATTCACTTTCATGTTCGGTTCCGTTGCCATTGTTTGTCGAGGAGAAAATATAGGAAAATTGGGACAATATAGTTTTGTTTGTTTGCACTCATTCATGTAGCATTTCTAGGTGTGTACATTAGGCTGGAGGGATTTTTGAAAAGAAAATACTAGCTAGACTTTGATTCTATGCGGATTGGTTTAAGTATCAGATTTTCTCAGTTAACAAAAATTCGAGACTTTATTATCCATTTTTCCGGGAATATCGAGAATTTCCCTTTAGGGGAAATATCCCAGAAGGGTAGGAAAAAAGGGGAATAGATCGAAGGAGTTACTTAACACCCAATGTATGTTTAGACCAAATACGGTGTATGACGTTTGGAGCCACTCAATAATAACAAGTAAGGAAAGGAAAAAAGTCGGACGGATACACTCCACTTTCTATCCGAATACAATTCAACTCGGTAAAATAGAGAAAACGGGAAAAATTTTTGTATATTTCCTAATCATAGGCTAATATGACCTGGTCCAATTTGTCAAATCGAAAAGAATATTTGTATCGGGGCTATATCCAAACTTGGAATGAAGTGACTAACTTTCACAATAAGTTCTTTTTCAAATATAACGTGTTATGCTCACTTTGAAGAAATTCATTGAAAATTTGTGGATTCTGGGGCGGAAAAAGTCTACCCGGGAGCGAAATTTGTATGGGAATCTGAACCGATCTGACCCATTTTCATCATGCGAGTTTCTAGTTGAAATATAAGATATTTTGAAAGATTTGAAGAAGATCTGCTAAAATATGTGGTTTATAGAGTGGAAAAAGTGAAATTTGTTTGGATCTGACCCATTTGCACCATGGCTGTTTATAGAATAAATATAAGATAGTTCGCCTAATTTGAAGATGATCTGTTAAAATATGTGGTTTATAGAGCAGAAAAAGTCAAATTGGGATCGAAATTTGTATGGGAGCTATATATAAATCTGAACCGATTTAACACATTTTTATCACAGGCGTTTCTAGTTGAAATATAAGATTTTTTGCAAATTTTGAAGAAAATCTGTTGTAATATGTAGTATTTAGAGTGAAAAAAGTCAAATCGGGAGCGAAATTTTTATGGGAGCTATATATAAATCTGAACCGATCTGAACTATTTTCATCATAGGTGTTCCTATTTTAAATATAAGATGTTTTGCTAAAATTGAAGACAATCTGTTAAAATATGTGGTTTATAGAGCAGAAAAAGTCAAATTGGGCGCGAAATTTGTATGGGAGCTATATATAAAACACATTTTTACCAATGGTGTTCTAGTTGAAATATAAGATTTTTTTGCAAATTTTGAAGTAAATCTGTTGTAATATGTGGTATTTAGAGTGAAAAGAATAAAATCGGGAGTGAAATTCGTATGGGGGCTATATCTAAATCTGAACCGACTTTCTTCAATTTAAATAGCGTTCGTCATTGTGAAGAAAAACTGTGTTGCGCAAAGTTTCATATTGTTCTGTCTACAATTGCGACCTGTATCGTGATTGCAAGAAAAGATGGACAGACAGACAGAAGGGCATTGCTAAGTCGATTCAAAAAGAGATTCTAAGTCGATCGGTTTAATTAACAACGGGTCTATCTCATTTCCTTTTGGGTGTTACAAACAATTGCACAAAGACATAATACTCTCGTGGAGTGTATAAAAATGAATTTTTATTGTGGGACAATTATAAAACTTAGGAAAAAAACTTTTATTGTACTTTGTCAATATTAAAGAAGTAAAATGGTGTTTAGCTCGACCGGGGCGGTGTTCCTAGTTTAAATATAAGCTGATTTGCCAAATTTGAAGACAATTTGATAAAATATATTGTTTCTGAAGCGGAAAAACTCATATTGGGAGCCGAATTTCTATGAGAGCTATATATAAATCTGAACCGATCTGACCCAATTCCACCACGGATGTTTCTAGTGGAAACATAAGATAGTTTCCCAATTTTGAAGAAAATCTGTTAAAATATGTGGTATCTAGTGTGAAAATAGTCAAATCGGGAGTGAAATTCGTTACGGGACTATATCTAAATCTGAACCGATTTTGTTCAAATTAAATAGCGTTCGTCCTTATCCCCAAAAAATGTGTTGTGCAATGTGATTACAAGAATGATTAATAGAATATAATAGAATGGACAGACAGACGGACGGCCGAACAGACAGACAGACAGACAGACGGGCATTGCTAAATCGAGTAAAAAAGTGATTCCAAGACGATCGGTATAATTAACAATGGGTCTATCTCGCTTCCTTTTGGGTACATAACCCTCTCGGGGAGTGTATAAATATTAAAAAAATAATTTTACAAACAAATATAAAATTTGTATTATTCCAAACCACACTTAAAAGGCAGCGCTACCAATACATTCATACTATATATGTACATCGAAATAAGACTTCAAGTCAATTCAAAAAGTAAAAATAATACAGCAATCTTCAAAAGAGGTTAAATGCCATAAATATTGGTAGATAGTGGGTGTTGCAGTTGGTTGTATTTCCATCCTATCTTAATTCGAAAAGTAACAAGTAAGAAGGCGTTAAGTTCGGCCGGGCCGAATCTTATATATCCTCCGCCACGGAGTGCATTCCACGGTATTACCAGCAGATTAAAGGATGTCGACCTTACATAGAACCACAATACCATATCACAGACAAAGTGATAAGATAAGTATAAATTTTAAAGATATCCCCATTCGCCCCATCCTCCGCCCAAATGTACAAATTTCGAAAAAAAACCTTTTTCGAGTCTTCATAATCAGAAACCGAATTTCATAATTTCAACTTCAGGGGTTTGGTAGGTCCCATTTTGTTGGTACTATTTTTATCCCTTTTTTCAATTTTTGCCCCCTCAAGAGTACGACTATCTAAAATCTCTTTATTTTACGTATTTAAACAATAAGAGGTATGTACACACTGAATTTCATCATTCTAGCTGTATTCGTTCAGTTGGTACTACTTTTATCCCCTGTAGCCATTATATCCCTTGAAAGTACGAATTTGGAAAAAACGTTTTATTTTATTATTTATTCGTGTCTAAGGAGTCAGAGGAATGTATACTCCGAATTTCATGATTCTAGCTGCTGTCATTTGGTAGGTACTATTTTTATCCCCTTTTTCCATTTGAACCCCAAAAAGTATTAATTTTGGAAAGTTCTTTTATTTTACGTGTCTACGCAATCAGAGGAATGTATATATCGAATTTCATTATTCTAGGTACAGCCGTTAGGTTGGTACTATTTTTATCCCTCTATCCCCTTTTAACCCCTTAAAAGTACGAATTTAGAAAAAATACTTTTATATTATGTATCTACTCTATTAGAGGAATGTACACGCCAAATTTCGTGTTTCTATCTGTTGTCGTTCGATAGGTACCATTTTTATGCCTTTTTGTCCCATTTCGCCCCCTACAAATAAAAAAAAAACACTCTATGGTGCCCTTTTATGCTATAAAGGGAATGTGCATTGCAAATATCAAGTAAATACAAGCTAATATGTTCAAAAAACATGCTGAAATGCTCTAAATATTAGGGGTATTTTCAGTCCTTCACAAGGCTATTATAGCTTTAGACTTAACTTAAGATTAATATCGACATAATATTTACATGCGCTCGCATGTCATAAAACCTTAACCCCTAAAGTATGCTTTAAATAATTTGTTCTAAATACATTAACAGAGAACAACGATGAAAATATTGCTTCATTTTCGGCTTAGAAGGTTTTACCATTTCAGTAATTGGATCGATGTTGGCAGCTATATAATAAATACAACGTAATTACACTTTTTTAAATGCAAAATATCACCTCAAGAGCTCCTATTTTCTACGAACTAAACGAAATTTCAATACGATACATGATTTCCGAGATACATCCCAATAAAATAACCTCTATTATGATCAAATTTTCAACTATTTTAGCATTTATGAAATTTAAATGCATCCACAGCTAAAATTAACCGCGATATTGCCAAAATATTTTAGAATATGCTCAATAGGAATGTTCTTTGCAAAATTCAATCAGTAATGTTGAGATTTGGGCGCATGAAATTTGCGAGTTTTTGCCGCTGATAGTACACTGTGCGGTGTGGTTTCTTTTATGGTTTTTGTACCCCATACGGAGCAGCAATATTTGTTAAAATATAAAATATTAAAGAAAACTGATTTGTTTTGTGTTTTAATAAATTGTCTCCTCTAGACTCTGCCTAGGGGTAGAAACATGTTCAAAAATATGTTTTCTTTTGTACCACCTCCCATAAATAATTATTTATTTTAAATATTAATTATTTTCTAACTTATTGGAATGTGCGTATTTATAAAGGTAAAACTGTAGAGTGACTGATGGGCGCACAGTGGAATAGTGAGTGCAAAATATATAGGATGTGATGAAACTTGGCTCCGAACATTTTCTGAACGTAATTTACAAATTCGGCCACGTCCATAACATACCGCCCATGTAACTATTTCATATATATTTTTTTGTTTCCATCCGAATTAACAACATTCTAAAAATTTCATCAAAATCGGCCAAGCCCATCAATACGGCCTATATACCTCCTAGCGAATTTTTCGTAAAAAAATGTTTGCTGTTTGGCCAGAATATCTTGAAATATAGTCTTTATAGAGTTTACAATTTTTTTTTAACATTTTGCTAAAACTAGTTATGGATTTTTCTTAGTGAAAACTTTGCTATAGCACTGCACCATTCTATTTTGTTGAACATTAATTGTCGGAAGATGTGTTTTTTTGGTCATGAAATGTGGAGGGTGCTTCACCAATACAACGATAAATAAATGATATTTTTAAATTATTACTTTTACCACAACGAGTCACTGTTTGTGTGGATTTTGGGATGTACTGTAAAATTGGGTTTATTGGATAAGGTACTGCCAAGCCAGTCGTGGTAATCATATGAATGATATTGATATGATTAAATGACAAAGTTCAAAGAAAATTGAAAAAATAATCAGTACTTTTTGTAGCCGATTCTAATTTAAAAATTTAAATGGCCCACCCTATAGTTCTGTTGTTATTCTTTCCCATTCGCCGCAACGTTGTTAATTTCGCAACTTGACTTTAGAAATTAACTTAACTTCTATATTTGTCCCCCTGAAAAGGACTTCCTGCCTGCAAGGACTATTTTCACAAACAATTGCAACTCCCATATCTGTACTATTTTGATGTTTTGTAAAGAGAGAGGAATAACTCAAAAAGTTCTTGTTAATATCAACTTGTTTAATTACCGACATCCGGTCATTGGAAGCGAGACAGAGAGAGAGGTAGAGAACAAAACGAGCTGAATGAACCGGCTGCCTTTGTTTTACTCCATGCACTCGCTTCCTGTTAAATTAACAAAAGTACTTCAACTAATAACACACGAGTACGACATCTGTGCCGCTTCTTCCGATTGTTGCCGTTGTTGCTACTGCGGCCAGAGCGCACTCCGGCCAAATCACCCTTGAACATGGTCTGTTGTCATTGTCTGCCTTGAATTTCCTGACTCCTTTTGATCGTGTTTTTTTTTTGTTTCTGTGCCTCTTGTTTCTGCAGTTGTTACTGGCCAAAAAGTAAATAAAAGCAGGAAAAATTATAATAAATGCAACTGGGCCGAATAGTGAATACTCTATGAAGCATGAAGTGCAATCAATAAAATGTATCAAAATGAGGAGTTTCGTTATAATATTAGGTATAGTCATTTTGATAAGGTTTTTTGGATATTAAGTATATATATTTTGTATATTTTGAAAGTAAATGTACGCATATAAATAATTAATATTGATTGTTATAAAGTTGCCTTTTTAGCCTCTATAAAGCCTACAAGGCGCTGGGGCTTCTAATGTATATAATTGTGTATAAAAACTTGAAATAAACAATATAATTTAAAAAAAAAAATTCTTGAATAATAAAATATTCAGTAACTGTTTTAAGTAATGAAGAAGGTATACTACCAAATACTCGCTATTTCGTACGCGTAAATTCTTTAAATGGGGTGGTATTGACAGTATTTTGTCTCGGCATTCACAAAGTTTTATTTTATATTTCGAAATTGTCTTAGGATATCGCTTTCAGGGTAAATTGTTATGACACGTTCATAAATTTTTTTACGTTGCGCATCTATCTTTCCACTAACTATCCACACTAAATTTTCGATTCGATTTTTACACCTTGTTCAAATTAAAAAAATCAATATGTATATGGTGCCATCCATTTATACGTAGTAGTATAGTCCAGTATATAGTAGTAGTATAGTAGTAGTATAGTAGTAGTATAGTAGTATAGTAGTTAGTATAGTCCATATTCCAACACAAATCATAATTGGTACAGTTGTTATCCTTTTTGACCCAATTTCACACCAAACAAGTACAAATTCTTTATAAATATTTGCCCGTACCAAATGTCAAGATTCTAAGCCCAGCCGTGTGGTTAGGGCGGTTTTACATGTTTATCCCATTTAATCTCTGAAAAGTACAAATTTCGAAAAACTTATTTATCTGTCGCATCTACGCTGGAAGACGAGTATACACATCATTTTCTCGTTTACCCTTTAAAAGTATGAATTGCGAAAAATTCCTTCATTTTGCGTTTCTAAGCATTTTGAGGGATGTACACGACAGCTCCGTCTGTTTGATTGAAACCATTTTTATCCATTTTTAACTAAATTCACCAGCAAAGAGTACGAATTTTGAGAAATATTTTCTTAGTCGCATTCGTGCTATAAAAGTAATGCCCGTTCCGTTGATCTGCGTTGTGGTAAAATTTTAATCCCTTAAAAAGTACAAATTTCGAAAAATTACTTTCTATCAGTGATCTGCGCTGTAAAACGAAGATATACATCGATTTTCATTATAGTGGCGTCGTCCCAGTTGTTGGTACCTTTTTTTATCCCCTTTTCCCCGTTTACCATTTAAAAGTACAAATTTCAAAAATTCCTTCATTTTGCGTTTCTAAGCATATTGAGGGATGTACAAACCGGATTTTATGATTCCAGCTCCATCCGTTTGATTGGTACCATTTTTATCCCTTTTACCCGATTTCACTCACAAATAGTATGAATTTTGAAAAATATTTTCTTAGTCGCATTCATGCTATAAAAGTAATGCCCATTGCGAATTTCAAGATTTTGGACCCAACCGTTTGGTCTGGGCTGAGGTAAAATTATTATCCCATTTAATCCCTAAAAGTACAAATTTCGAAAAATTTCTTTTTATCAGTGATCTGCTTTGTAAAACAAAGATATACATTGAATTTTATTATAGTGGAGTCATCCTTGTTGTTGGTACCTTTTTTATCCCCTTTTCCCCGTTTACCATTTAAAAGTGCGAATTTCGAAAATTCCTTCATTTTGCGTTTCTAAACATTTTATGAGATGTACACACCGAATTTTATGATTCCAGCACCATCCGTTTGATTGGTACCATTTTTATCCCTTTTTAGCCGATTTCACCTCAAAAAATACGAATTTAAGAAAAATGTTCAAATATCAAGATTCTTGCGATGCTACCATTTTTATCCTTTTTTACCCCATTTTACCACTTAAAAGTACGAATTTTAAAAAATATTTTCTTGGGCGCGTTGAATCTATAAGAGGAATTTGCGTACCAAACTTCAAGAATATATGCCCAACCCCATTTTACCCCTTAAAAGTACGAATTACGAAAAATCCCTTCATATCTCTACGCTAACAGATATAAATACAAGCCGACCGATTTTTAGCCGACAAGCCGCCGCCGCCGCATGTTTCTGCATGAGCCGCACCGCCGCTGATTTCATCGGCTTCAACCACGCCGCCGATATTTTTTTTAGATCTGACGGAGTTTTAACTCCGCCAAATATTACTACCAAAAGAGATAAGATAATAAAAATATAATATAATAAATAAAAAAAAATACTGTCGACTTACAATACAAATGGTTCCTTCTCTTTTACCAAAATTGGAAAATAAATTTCGTAATAGATCGGTCGAATGACAGAACGAGCCGACAATTCAGCCGAAAGCCGCCGCCGCCGCACAGTGGTTCAGAATCAAAATCCATCGGCCAAAATTCAATAACTTTTGTTGTAGCAGACATTTTTGAGTTCTGTAAAAAACCAAATTAGACAAGGACCCAAGGATTATTTTGAAATATTAACATTAAACATCGGGATATCGGATATATTTTAGAAATCGGTAAAAGTTGACTACTTTTCGTATTTTTCGATTCTAAAGAAAGTTAAAATTTTTATTTTCTTGGGTTTATGTTTTTAACATATTTGATCATAATACGAAGAAAATTTTTTATTTTTTTTTTTGGTATTACAGATTTTCACGTTTTTTCATTTTGAGAATTGAGAAAACGTAATTTCTTGTTTTGATTTTGTCGAACTGCTTCTCACACATTTTAAGAGATTTTGAACTCAGATCTTTTTTATTAGAAATTGTAGTTTCTTAGCTTTATTATGGCGCCAAAACTATGTTTGTGCCAAATATAGTTTGTTTGTAATAAATATTTCAAAAAATATGCTTTTTGAACAAATGTATGGCTTTGAACCAACAAAAGCCTTTAACGAAATATATACCTACTTTGAAAGGTTGAAGGGTTGCCCGCTTTTGTAGGGTAACTTTTGCCTGCACGAAATTGCACCCTTGGAAGATAGGATACATTTAGTGCAAAAAGTCAAATTTTTTAGTTCCGCAACTCAATTTCTACATTTTTCTCTCACTAACTTCTGAAATGTATTTACGCAGATAAAAAGTTCGTTTGCCGATACTATGCCCAAAAGGCCCTAATAACAATTGATTTAGCATTATTATTTTGGTTTTTTTGGGCATATTTCCAGCAAATGAACTCCGATTGTTATCTGCGTACCTACTTTTCAGAATTTTATGAGACGAAAATGTCTAAATTGCGTTTTGGAACTAAAAAATCTGACTTTTTGCACTAACTGTATCCTATCTTCCGAGGGTGCAATTTCGTGCAGGCAAAAGTTACCCTACAAAAGCGGGGAACCCTTCAACTGCCGCCGCCGATAATTCTGGGTCGGCTTGTAACTCTGTACGCTGTAAGAGAAATGTACGCACCAAATTTCGTGATTCTAGCTCAAGCCGTTTGATCTGGGTAGTGATCAGTCAGTCACTCAATCACGCAACTCTATTATATATATAGAAGATAGATATGAGTCGTTTGATGTCAAGCGGTATGGTTTTTGACCTATATATCTTGTTTTGAAAGCTTGTGTGTGTATTCTTCTCATAAAAATATTGTATAGGTATTTTTGGAAAAAATAATTTTTTTTTCACGAATTATGACCAATTTAAAAGTAAAAAAATACATTTTTTCAAAAAGGTGTGTTCATTCAATCGCCTGTAAATCCTGAACTACTTGACCGATTTTAATGTACTGTACCTTGTTTTGAAAGCAATTTCAATTACTTTTAGTATATTGAAGTGGAAAAAATCTTAAAAAATGAAAGATATCATTTCACCACTTCCAAACGTACACAGTCACTAAAATAGACGTCTAAGAACACTACTTTAAAGTTTAAAAAAGCGGATTAATGCTAAAATTTCGAAAATCTAATTAAAAGAAATAAAATTGAAAACACTTTAAAAAATATAAGATGTCTTTACCATTGAAATTGCCTTCAAAACAAGGTATAGTACATTAAAATCGGTCTTTCAGGACTCACAAGCGATTGAATGAACACACCTTTATGAAAAAAATATATATTTTTTCATTTTTAAATTAGACATAATTCCAAAAATACGTATACAATATTTTTAAGAACAATACATACACAAACTTTCAAACCATCGCAGCTATCGAGGTCAAAACCGCTTGACATGGAATGTCTCATATATATTTTAATTTTTTGCACAAATGTACCCTGTGCCATTTGTACTTGTTTTATTATATCCTACACCACTTCGTGGGCTAGGGTATCATAAGTTAGTTTCGCGCCAAATGTTTGTAACACCAAAAATAATCGAGCTAGACCCACCTTTAAGTATACCGATCGGCTTAGAATCACCAGCTGAGTCGATTTAACGATGTCTGCCTGTCCGTCCGTCCGTCTGCTGTCCATCTAAGCTTGTTCGCACTCTACAGGTCGCAATTGTTGTCCGATTGTTATGAAACTTGGCAGAAGTTATTTTTTCTGGCCAAGGACCATCGGTATTGAAATCGGTTCAGATTTAGATATAGCCCCCATACAAATGTCGCTCCCGATTTGAGTTTTTCCGCCCTATAAAGCACATATAGTACCCGATTTTCTTCAAATTTGGCTTAACACCTTATAATGAAACTAGAAATACCTGTGGCGAATGCGGGTTAAATCGGTTCAGATTTAGATATATCCCCCATACAAATGTCGTTCCCGATTTGACTTTTTCAGCTCTAGAAACCACATATTGTACCCGATTTTCTTTAAAATTGGCACAACAGTTTATTATCGAACTAGAAACACCTATGCTGAAAGTGGGTAAGATCGGTTCAGATTTAGATATAGCCCCCATACAAATGTCACTCCCGATTTGACTTTTTCCGCCCTATAAAGCACATATAGTATTCGATTTTCTTCAAATTTGGCTTAACACCTTATAATGAAACTAGAAATACCTGTGGCGAAAGCGGGTTAAATCGGTTCAGATTTAGATATAGCCCCCATACAAATGTCGCTCCCGATTTGACTTTTTCAGCTCTAGAAACCACATATTGTACCCGATTTTCTTTAAAATCGGCATAACAGTTTATAATCGAAATAGAAACACCTATGCTGAAAGTGGGTAATATCGGTTCAGATTTAGATATAGCCCCTATACAAATGTCGCTCCCGATTTGACTTTTTCCGCTCTAGAAACCACATATTGCACCCGATTTTCTTTAAATTTGGTACAACATCTTATAATCCAACTGGAAACACCTATGGTGAAAGTGGGTAAGATCGGTTCAGATTTAGATATAGCCCTCAT